>JANHGL010014215.1:0-17644 GCA_024611195.1 Ceyx melanurus
GGTGACTTGGTCTAGGTGATCCTGCTCAGGCAGGGGGGTTGGACTAGATGATCTTTTAGGTCCCTTCCAACCCCTAACGTTCTGTGATTCTGTGACAAGTGTGGGAACACGTGCCTCGGAAACGACACAGTTATTGAGTCTGAGTCCTGTGGTGCGTGAACCTTGGAAAAATACTGTGTGGATTGGGTTAAAGCAGGTAGCTGTGTGAGAAACAGCTTGGTCGGGAAGCCTAAGAAAGGCTCCCTTAAAGGCATAATTATGTAAATTGAAGCCTTTAGGCAAACCAATCAAGATAAAGATGAGTACCCGTGAGCAGGAGTTAACAGCCAATCAACTTAATTGTAAAGGTGCGTGATCGCCGTGCCTGGGTTTGTTTTGGAGTATAAGTAGGTTTGTTGCAGCCTAATAAAGTTGGAATTTTGCTTGCATCAAGCTGTCCCCGTCCCTTCAATCGCGGCAGACAAGCAATGCAGCAGAGGTGCAGACAGGTTACATCATCTCCATCCTTTAACTTTGTTATGCCCTGACTATATGAAGCTCTGAGCTACCCAGTCTGACCTCACAGATTCCTTGCTTTGTCAGGGGTTTTGACCAGACACCTTCTGGTCAGATTCTATGATTTGCATTTGTCTTCCTCATTCAAACCATCATGTTTTATCTACATGAACAAAAACCCTCCAGGACAGACTGAGAGATGCTCAGGCCCAAAATGCCATATGCCTCAGTGGCAAAGGCACTCTTCCAGGAGGTGGAATATCTTAGTTCAAATATAACAGAAAGAGTGCTGAATTGAGAAACTGCATTTCCCAAGGCAACATAGTAAACCTTGTTTGGCAATCACCTGAATAGGAAGATTAGTGGTGTCCACAATACTAAGGTGGTTTTGCAATGACACAGAATGCTTGGCCTTCAAACCCATATTTATTGAAAGAAATATTTTGCCAAAAAAACCCCTTCACTATGTCCTCAAAGCAGTTATTTTCTGCATAACGACTAACATACTAGGTTGATTTTCTCTGGTGATCTTTCTCAGCATGTGCTCCTCCCATTCTTATTGTAAAGTACCTCAATCTTTGCTGGGAGAGTATAAGAAACCTGAAGTGCTCCAGGATGTATCATTTCTGTCTGTGGCTGATCAGTGACAGCCACAAAAGACAGAATGAAGACATGAAGAAGAAATAAAGGATTTTATGGGGTGACATAAGTACTTATATGTGAAGGGTAAATACAATGATGATGATCAACAAGTGTATTTCCTTTTTTTTCTGTTGTGCACAGAACAATAAAAGTAGCAGCAGTACATGCTCCTATTTACTCTTCCATCCAGTGTGTCAAATCTAACCTGCAGGTAACACTTCTATGTGTTCCATATGAACTTTCAGTCCACAAATTTGCTGCTGTGTAAAGGGTGATTTGAGTGACACAGTAGGCTGTCGTATAGTTTGGACTGATGGGCAACATCAATTCATATTAACAAGCATCTGGTTGTCAGTTGGGCTGATGATTTCCAGACCCTCAGGAAAGTTCACATCAGTATAAAGGAAACCAATAGAATGTTAATTAAGAGATGAATGTTGCTGTGCTGACAGAGCCTAGCTCTCCCTTTTCATACCACTTGGTCTGTACAAAAAAAGTAAATGCCCCAGTGCTTGGAAAAGATGGAACACTGATGAGCAGTAGGTGGCTCAGAGACAGTTTGGAGAAGCATTGTTACAGCTGTCAAATCTGGGTGGGAACCCTGGTCTGGTGCTCTGTAGAAGATCAGCTCTTGTTGACTGACACATAACTGAGTACCTCAGCACCTACTCTGTTTTATTCCCCATCTTGTTACAGAAATTGGCACATCATAACCACAAATCTGTCAGTGAGCTTTGAACATGTGTATAAGACTGGACAAACACCAGAGAGAGGCTGTTAAGGTACTACTGTGCCTGCCAGATGAGGCACAAAATCTAGTGAGACTCACAACATGTATCTAAAGAAGATGAAGCAACAGTCAATGTCTACGAACTGATGGAAATAGAGGATCTTGCAGCTTTCTGGTTATTGAATCCATCTTGTCATGATGTTAGAACTAAAAATGGAATACTCCTAACCAGATGAGAACACAACTCAAAGAGAAATATCCATATTTTGTAAGCCAGTCATAGGACTCAGTCCATGACAGTCTATTGTTGTGGCAACCTTATATCCAGTGTCATTAATTATTAGTAACTTTCCCCCTGGACCTTGCCATTGACTGTAATCCTCACTCAGTGCTTTTGGCTGTACAAGGAATCCACAGATCTGTGATTTTGTTGGCAATCAGAATTTGTTTACCACACAGTGCAACGTTTGGTGCGATGACCACCACTTGTATATCTGATCAGTTTGGCCTGGTGTGAGAAATCCAGTGTGCATACACAGATTGTATGCAGACCTTGATCAAACCAGCTGACAGTGCAAACCACAGCCACAAGAAGGCATGTAATTTTGGACTTTTTTGTCTAAGTTAAAAACTGCAGAAGAAATAGCCTCATCTGTTTGCTAGCTTTAAAAACAGGAAGAGGAGCCGCCAAAGTTTCTAGATTGACTTTTTTTTTTC
This sequence comes from Ceyx melanurus, assembly GCA_024611195.1. Classification (NCBI taxonomy): domain Eukaryota; kingdom Metazoa; phylum Chordata; class Aves; order Coraciiformes; family Alcedinidae; genus Ceyx; species Ceyx melanurus. The sequence goes on from JANHGL010014215.1 coordinate 2,585, forward strand.
CTGATGCCTCTTTTGTTTAGAGATAATCTGTGTGACTCAATCATTCCTTCTGCTAAGCAGGGAGAATTCATATTGTCCAACAGTTGCCCCTAATAATTCCTAGGAAACAAATATTTTAACGAACAAAATACAGTTTTTATCCTTGCAGATTTTAAAAATGGCATGGCCTTTTGGTTGGAAAGTGAATCAGGAATGACAAAGTTGTGCTATGCCTTTTATAAACATGGCTTTTAAAGTCCAGAACATACAGGGGGGTTTCATTGCCTCTGAGGTTTAAAACATTTATGTCTAGTATTTTGATATATTCCCTTAATGTGAGCCACATAATGATTCAAGTTGGGAAGATTCACTCTGCTTATACCAACCTCAGGGAAAATCAAGGTGAATTAGAACATAGTACAAAATGGGGATATGAAGCCCTGATTATGCCTTAAACATTTGTTCAACGTTCCTGCCTGGATGTGTTCCTGAGTGACTTAGTCTAGGTGATCCTACTCTGGCAGGGGGATTGGACTAGATGATCTTCTAAGTCCCTTCCAATCCATAACATTCTGTGAAAATGTAAACATCAATGTTCATAATTCTTCTTGCTGAGCAATGAAATTATTTCAAACAATAAAGAACCACATCTTTTATTCCTCTTCTGTCTTCTTTCAACTATCTCCTGTCTCAAACCATTGCAATAATGGCTGCCTTAAAGATCTTCAGAACTGTTGAGTGCTGCAAAATTCAAAATAAATTGGTGTAACAGGAAAGCAGCAGACCAGTTATCCCTGTGAAACAAGATGAATAACAGGATCAATTATATATGCAGGAACACTGTGGAGCTGCCATTCAGATTTTTCATCAGGGAAATAACAAGTTATGACCTGTAATCAGAGTAGGTGACACAATACAGAGATCTTCGTTGTGTGCAATTCATTGAAATGCTAGCATTTAACATGAACAGGCTTGGGAGGGAACTCTGTGGCAATATCTACCTCTACAGCTTTACATATAGATCTATCTTATGTTCTGTACATTTATGTTATGTGTCAAACTGAAAAATAGGGAGCAGCTGGAGCTGCTTCATTGTCACGTTTGTGACAATGAAGCTGTACTTTTTGTAGTAATGTGCAGTTTCCAGTGTGAGATCCTGTTTTCCTTTGCAGCTGAAGTCAGAGTATTCTTCACTTTGTTAAAAATTTGTAAACCTTAAGCCATAGCCTCTTCAGGTGAAAGTGCCACGTGTATCAGCTCTCTTATTTTTGTGGTGGTGTGAGGTTTTTTCAGTTTTCTATTCTTACTGTTCAGTGTTTCACCTGGAGCTGCTGTTGCTGTGAATGTGTTTTTCCTTTATATGTATCTATATCTATATATCTATATCTTTATCTATATCTATATACAACCTTGCTCTTTCAGTGTGTTCCAAAAGAAGAGATGGTACCAAAAAGAGAAAGCTCCAACAAGGGCAGGAGGAATAAAATGGATTATGATATGGCCTGGCCTGGCAGCCAGGTGAGTGCAGTAACTTCCAGCTGTTGGACTCAAAGCCCAAGGATATCACACTGAGATGGTATCTGACAATCTTTTGATGACTCGAGATAGAAAAACTCACACAGCTGAACTAGTCCTGAAGGCCTCTCTTGAACAGATTAACCCTCTTTTGCACAATTTCTGCACTGGTTTGGGCATTTATTTTGCTCCTGACAGGGAGATGTGTTTCTTATTGTTTGTTATTATGTGTTTGTATATAAGTGTCAGTCTTATGAAGAAGTCCCTGTAAATTTACTTTACATCAAGATACTGCAGATGCAGATCCACTTCATGCAGTCCTAAAAAACAGGGGCTAAGGGTTTCAAAGAGAACTGAACACATCTTCCTTTTCTTCTGTCTCACTTCCGTGTTTTCCATTTTCCATCTCTGCACATCTCATATTTGGCATTCTCTTCTGTTTTCTTCTGAGTTCTGCAAAAGTACCGTCATCTGAGGGAGAAACTGACCACAGGGCATTTTTTTTTTGTACACAAATAATATTTTACCATGGCAACCTTATTTTTTTTCATTATGCAGTCCTCTGGACAATGATGTTGCTTTTGAACAGCTGGGCATTCCCCTGCTTTTTATGCAGCTGGTATCTCAAAGAAATCTTAAAAACAGATTGTTACAGGAACAGAAGCAATAAGGAAAAGGGACATAATCCATGGAAATGGTTTTCTGCAATTTTCAATGGCTTTTTGGTTTGTTCACGTCTACAAGTAAGAATTACCTAATTATAAATGATCAGTAGTGTTATTTTGCTGTTAGTACACCTCATTATGTTTACTTTTACACCTAATTTACTAGCATCTAGTACAAATTAGCAGAGAATAAGTGTTTTGTTCTTTCCACTGTGTTTTGTTCTTTCTTTCAGTATTTTCTCTTACCTGGTTCATTCTGTAATGTCCAAAGATGATAATGGCATTTGAATATTGTTTAAACAATATTAAAAAAAGAATATTTTTTTTGAGAGATAAAATATATAGCAGAATACAGGCAGCCCTTATCAGGAAAAAAGTTGACTTCTTTTCAATTATATATTTCTCCAGGACCATATGATGGCACTCAGTTATACTAACCTAGCCCCTACACTTATAACTTCTCTTTCCCTTCAGAAGAGAAAGTTCTTAATTCCAGATGTGCACTAAGATGCAGCCCAGCCCTAGGACCAGATTTCATTCCAGCCCTCTGGGCTGAGCAGGATGTTTCTGGCATTTCATCTCTGAACTGTTTGATTTTCCCATCCCTAAACCCAACCTTAACTACACCATTCTGCAGAGTCGATGAAAAAACTCTCCACTTCAAAAGGTACAATGACCTGCCTCTCCATCCTGAGCCCACTTTAATCTCCAGCCCTGGGGACACTTGCATCCCAAGCTCTAACCGTAATTCTGTGCTCCACTAGTGTGGATATCAAACCCGCCTAGTTGGAAATGGGTGATGAAAGCATTGTAATTCCTATCTCGTATCCTAAACCAAAATTTCATGACAGCCTTGATCTGAGCAGGACTTCGTTGGAATTTTTTCTTCATGGGTAAAATTTGTCTTTTACTTAACTACAGTTAAACTGTCAATCATAATACAAATGCCTGGTCCAGCATGCCTTGTTTCAGTGTACTTTAAATCCTACTTTATATTAAAAATGTGCTGAAATTAATATTTAGACTACATTTTTTTCAAGTAGCCCCTATTCAAAATTTATATATATCTAAACTCATGTCTTTGTGTACAGCAGTAAGGTTGCTGTTTTGGTTTGTTTTGGTTTATTTTATGTAAATATAAATAACTTTTAGTAATTGGAAACTCACAGTTAGTCTTTAATTGAAGCATTTATTACTGCTCTCAATTGAGTAGCTGAAATATTCAGTAAAACATCTAAACCTTAAAGTAATTATTGTGATTTTGACAAGGAACCAAAATTTCATTGAATACTGAGTCCAAAAGACTGAAATGTGGAATTTTATTATTTTCTGCTTCTTCTCTCCAAGTTCATAACTATTCATATTTAGCAGAGCACCTGGGAAGTTCCACCGAAAGCCTCCATTTTGTCTTGTGAAGCCAGTTCTTCTATGATGGCTTCTGTCTCTTGCTGGTGAAGCACAGCTTGGACTTACACAAGGAAACTCCTTTATATGAATGCATGTGGGAAGGCTGCTTCTTAGCAGGAGTAACTGCAGTCACCAGAGGTTGCTCATCTCACCTTGAACTTTGGCTCTTCTGCACTGCAAGGGTGGTGCTGCTGTGGCTGCTACCAACTGGCTTCCTTCTCTCCACAAGCAGGTTATCAGCCCATGGAATGAAGATAAAATCTTGTAGAGCTGCTTTCTCTAGCATGGGTCAAGCATGGGTATTGTCTTAAGACCCCTCCACTTCATCATTTATACCAACTGCAAAATTACTGTGTCTGGCACTCTCTGATGACTGAAAAGGGCAGAATCGGCAGCTAAATAATACCCAATGGCCTTCAGAAGCAACTACCTGGGTAGAAGGCCATTTACCAGGCTTGTAGTCTACGTTGAGATCCCGTACAGTCCAATCATCTGCTAATGGTCTGGTTTAAAACAAACCATGGAAGTCAGACCTGATTGATGTTATAAAATATTAATTAGCTTTAAAACCGAGCTTTTTATGCTAGCTATTTCCCTGGCACCCAAGTGCTTTTTCACAAAGAGAAAGCTGCAGTTTCCTGATGCCAATAGAGTTTTTACACTCAAAGGAATCACTAGGGTTTAACATGTTTGGTAACTTCACATGCAGGTGAAGTTCTTGACTGCTTGCTTCCTTTATTCATCATCATGAGATCATGGTTATATGCAGCAAGAGTTCACTTTTCTTAAGCAGCTGGCTTACCTTTACGGGGAATTAAGTAAAGTCTGAAAAACTTACTCTATAATAAAAAAACCCACCACCACCAAAAGGTAGTCTCATACTTTTAAAAAGAGAGGTATCCTACAGTCTTTTTATTGTAATTCACAAAGAGTCAGCTTCACTGAGTTGTAACTTCATGACCAGCTTTACTTTTCTGAGACTGGCCTCCAGGTCTTTTCCCTACTATGAGCAACCCGTACATTGCACAATTGTTAAAGTGTTTTTTTAAAAAGATTGCTCAGATCAACCACTAACTAAATTTTATCTGGAAGTACTGATTTTACACCTACAGAGAAGATGCTGATTCCACACATAAAACAGATTAACCCCCTCCTGTCTTTTGTCATGGCTCTGTATTACCACACTCAGTAAAAGCTGACCTCGCTAGACTCAGATGCTTCACTGTTCCCTTTGTCAAGTCCCAGCAGATGAATCAGCACTAGTTTGATTGCAATTTCCATTAATAAATTCAGGTGCCTCTTAGGATCAGTAACTAATACCCAGCAAACCAGAAATACCAGAGACCTTCACAGCCTCCATAAGGCTTTTGGGGTATCAATGACCAGAAGAAACTGCAGTGTATGGAAGAGTAAATATACTGACTTGAGACACAGTATGTGGGGACAACATGCCAAACACATGTACTTTGTTAGTAGTAAACCATACCAGGCTGTTCAGAGCAGAGCCTTCCAAAACGCTTAACAGAACCAGTTCAACAGAATGTGAAAAAATTCCACTCTAAGCCACCCTAAAAAGCACACCATTGTACCTGCTATGCTGATGTGCTCATGCATAAGTAGCAGTGGTAGGAGCTGGCAGTTGCAGGTTGGTGCAACATAACAGCAATCAGAAAAATCATGTCCAAGTGCCAGGACTTTTTCCTGCTTATCCCATGGGTGCATTTCTTACCTCCTGTAAAACAGCATGTAAGCTACATGGGAGCAGGAATGGCCAGCACAGTCAATGGCTGCTAGTACCATCTACCCAGCCTCTCTTTGTGTTGTTTTGTTTGTTTGTTTGTTTGGGTTTTTTTTAGGAATGAAATGCCTCAGAAAATTTTGAAAAAAAACATGAGTATGTATATTCATACTTGCTGTCATCATTACATGTCACTCCTCAGCTAGCAACACAAAATGAGAGTCCTTATTCACTTTACTACATTTTGTAGTGTGGTGCCTCCATAGGGAAGCAGAACTTTAAGAATTTTCTGCTTGATTTATGACAGAGTCTAGTCCACAGATATAATCAAAACTAAGTGCCCGGGAACAACAGAAGCATTGTACACAAGGTCTGCAAGCCAAATATCAAAACTGAATTGAATATGACTATATGGCTCTGTTAATGTCATCTTGTGATGTAATGTAGTCATGTCCTCAAAAAAACGATTTATGCTCTTATGTGGACTTATACTTTACTCTGTGATAAACCCAGTGAAAGCCAACTGAAGTATTCCTACAACACGGCACATCTCCAGGGAATGGAGAAGGCAGTGGCTGAAGAAACAGCTCATAAGCAAGATCAGAGTCAGCTGGTATTGTGAAGCACTGGAGACAATGGACAAAGGACATAAGAACTGTGGATATACCAACAGAGTTAATCTGATTAGATAACCTCAGCTAAAATTATTGGTATAAATATAAATAAATAGATAGAAATATAAAATAAAACAGATATCAGGATTTCTGCCTAATTAGACTTGTAAAGTGCCACACAGAATTATAGTTCTATTAAAGCATATAGAGTGTAAAACAATAACATTAACACATGCATATGAGGAGATTGATGTATGAACACTGAACTGTGATACTTCATTTCCTTGTCCAGCCATGATATCCTTTTCCAACTGAGAAATGTCCAACTGGTGTCCAGTGTCTGAGAACAAGTGGAAATCTGGATGTGCCTGGGCATGCAATGAGATCTTTTTACAAAGTGTATTTTCCAGGATTTCAAAACAAATGCTGGAGAGGAGACTATCTTTAGCTAGGAGCACACAGAATTTGAAATATCTCAGACTTTAGTAATTGCTTTTCTGCATCTCTGCTGTTGCACTTAATATGGAAATACGAAAGGAGTCAAATTAACATAAAGCAAATTGCAACCTGTGGATCAAATTTGACCTTAAAGCAAGCTCACTTAATAACAGAATTATTGCTTGACCTTCTACCTTATCCTGGATCTCTTAATTCCCTGTCTTAAAGGGCAACAAGCACAAATGTGGCTTATCAATTTCCTGATGTTTAGAAAGAAACTAAGAAAGTGTCTAAGGAATTAAATGTTGCCATTTGTAGAAAGTGTTTATACACTTAAAAAACTCACATATAATGATTAATAACACTTCTGACATTTGTCTTCTTCTGTGAGGTAGCCTGGTTAACTTAAGTGTGTTTACATTGGTCCCTGACATGAAGAGGATAACCTAACTAATTTACCAGCAGGGAAGGACAGGGTGGGATTGGGGGAAATTTGAGTTAGTAAGGTGCAAATTGCTATCAAAAGTTCATTATTATGGAAAATGTTCTGTTCTTCTCTACACGTTCTTGGAAGGGAGTCTAGTAGGCAACTCAGACTTCTTACATCCATTTCAGGAATTTTTATGTCATTTTAATGTTTACTGCTGCAAGACTCTTGCCTAGATTTTGACTCAAATTGTTTTCTCTGTCATAATTTGGTTTGCCTAGTCTTTCAGAAAATCTGTATAATCCCCCCTATTTTCTCTAAATTAATCTGAAAATCTAAAATCCATCATCTGCCCTAATCGTCAATCACATTGTTTTTAATATTTTCTCAAATCTCTTCACAAGCCCTGCATCTATTGCATTTCCCTTTACCTTCCAAATATTAATGGCTATTTGTTTCTGCTTACCTTTTCCCTTTAGAACATCTCATTCACGCACATCTCTGCCACAATACACCTTTCTGGTTGTCTTCTAAGAGGTTACAGCAACTCAGACTTGACAGTTTAATAACCAGTTTAACACACTGTGCCATAAACTTTGGTGGCTGAGCAGCTGCTGCATCCAACCTGCCGAGAGATGCCACATCTTGATGACCACAAAGGGCAGTAGCCACTTCAGCTGTTCTTAGTGAGTGCTTATGTTGGTGAATCATGAGTATCAGCCAGCTATTTGGGCCATCAGCAATTCAAAAGTAGTGTATACAGTATAATACACTATATTCCATTCTATGTGTATATGTTGTGCAAAAATGTGTTTTTTTCAAAGCTGCTGGAGATACTTTGCTTATCATTTGCCTTGGTATTAAAATCAATTCATGTCAGATACACATATCTGGCTTCAGAATTTTTGGATAAAAGACCTGCTAAGAGTTTGTTGCCCTTTGAAACAGGAATAAGTCCATTTATTTTGAAAGATTAAGTAGAGATATTAGTCATTCAGCGATCAGAAATGCTTCACAGCAGCTAAGTCCTAAAAATGAGATCATTCAAGTCTCTGAGGATTTTATCTTTGAGAGTTTGAAGTGTGAGAGAAACCTAAATCATAAAGTGTGTTTGGCTTTGACTAGATAAGTCTAGGTAAAATCTTCATACTGAGGAGGTAACAGAATGCTTCTAAAATGAAAGTGGTTAGTTTAAAAGTTAGTGTGTGCCACAAGCCAGATTTGGCAAATATCTTATGTCTGCAGCCTGGACAGACAGCTAACGCAGAAATTCAGTACTTGCAATGTAACAAATGAAGTGATGCTGATTTCTTTGTTATTTCTTACTGTTTGTGTTGCCATAGTAATTAGGAACCCAACTACCTCTATTAAACTGGGCCCTGTGCAAAAACAGAATAAAAGTAATCCTTGTCTGTTCCAAAAGTTCTGTGCCTAAGAAAAGGGACAGTGGATAAAAAGAGCCAGCCAGACAGTAAACATAATTAAACTATCCTGCATGACTTACCTTGGACACAGCACAACAGTTTCTATGTTGTTATCAGTCTTTTAGAGGTCTCCCAGGAAAAAACCCACAAACACACACATGAAGACACCACCTTTTAAAGTGAAGTAGAACAAGGAAGAAACCATATGGCAAGTTCCTTATATGTGAGGCCGGAGGATGTAGAAACTGATGTCAGGGCGTAGAAACTGATGTCAGTGATGAGAAAAAGTCAGTCAAAGAGTTGGAGGTTGTGAAGTTCTTTGAAAGTGAAAGCAAGCAGCATGTTTAACAGGATGGGAATGGAGAGCATACAAAGGGATGAGAAGAGGTGTGTGACAATTAAAGCTAGGGAACTGATTCTCCTCTTAGCACTTTGAGTGGATATAACAGAGAAGAAGATACACTTAGTCTTAACTGACTAATTAGCATTAATGGAAATTTGCAGCAACAGTATGCTGGAACAAGGGAAGAATAAAATAATCAAAATAGTTTAGGAGAACACAAAGTATTTATTTTTTATTCTCTTACTTCAAGTCTGGAGTTTCTGTCACACACAGGCTCCTTCACATTTCAGTCTAGAACTCAGTATTGTACCTTGGCCATAATAGTTGCTGGTTGTAAATAAGACAGTATCACCAGATGTCAGCACAGCACACTTCAGCTGGACCTCTCCACTCTTTCAGGGGATGAGGATTTCTTTAACCACCTGCAGCTCCCTCCTCTGCAGAAACAACACATGGTAGTAGACAGCCTGTTTTTCTGATTAACACTGAACATCACCAGGGAAGCAGCTACTGCATGCATAGGCATGACAGTGTCTAGAGAGATGCTGTTTATTTGTCCTGTCCTGAAGAGATCACTATTGGTGAGACTCAAGGGAACTACAACCTTGCACGCTGTCATGGGACTGACTTAGCCATTATAGAGGTAAATCCCATTGATACCAGTTGGAGATACTCAATATTCATACATCACCCCAAGAGGTATTTTGAATATGTCACTGCATTGACATGCAGTGTGTCAGGTGCGATTTCTTTCTTATTCAGCAACAGGAGTCTACATTGGTCACCTCAGGTGAAATGTGATCATTGTGCAACTGCCACCCATAACAGAGAATAAATATCTAAAAAGACTAAAGCAACATGATGCTTCTGTCAAAAAGAGGAAAAGTATTTCACTGATGTTCGGATTTGCCATATGTCTGAGCAAGCAACCACTTTAGTGTAGTCCATCCAATGTGACTTTGTGTATTTGTGTGGGATTTGCTCCCACTGCAACAGAGACAGGAACACAGGGAAAAAAAAATGAGACAGTTGCAAAAATTGAGTGAAGATGCTACACAGACACTGTTTCAACTTTTGAGGAGGTGATTTACTGCAAAAGCTGGCAGCTTCAAGCCTGTCTCTGTACTCTTATGCAGACAATCTTAATTTATAGAAGGCTGAAGGCATGGGACCATAAGAATTTTTTACAACATACCAGGATCTTTTGTCTGGAATAGCAGGAATAAATTAAATTAAGGAGATTAAGGAGTAGAAATGGAAACAGGTAGAAGCTACAGGAAAGAGGATAGTCCCTAAAAACACGGACAGATGTGCTTAACTCTGCATGTATGAGAAACAAGAGACCTGCTGAAAATGGAAAGCTGACCTTATTTATGAAGAAGCTCTTTCTGAAACATTTAATGTCTCTAACAGGCTGTTATATTCTTCACACTGTTAAAAAATGGATTAAGGAAGGCAAAAGAATATAAAAGACCCTTTGAGTTTATGGCTAGCCTGTGGCTGAAGAGACGGTTTTGCATTTTGGGATTAGTCAAATCCCTGAGAAAAAACTAGCTGGGGTCTGGTGCAGACCACTCTGCAAGAAACTATCCAAGAGATGTGATGCATAAAGACAAAGCTGTACATATATCTCCCAGCTGATTACAGAATATTTTGTCTGCTTCTTGGTCTTGGCTGAGTGGCCTACAATAGACTCCCACCATGATGTTAGTCTTGTCGACCTTCCCCGTGATTCTTGCCCATAAATATTCCACCATCATCACCATCATTATGCTTAGGACAATCCAAGCACCCCCTTACATACAGGCCACTCCACTGCCTCTCCTTCTGGCCTAGGTCTCTTCAGAGTTTATGACTATCTCTGGCCACAAACTCTGAAGAGTTTACACAGCACTCCAGTTGTGCGAATCATCCAACTGTGTTTCTGTAATGGCAATAACATCACAGTCTTCCTGCGGTCCTATGACTTCTAGCTCTTCCTGTACGTTGATTTAGATGCACTTCAGCTGGGCTGTTGATCCTTTTACCTTTTTTGGGGGAGAAAGCCTAATTCCTACCTGAACATTCCCAGGTGATTCTGTGATTTTTAGACCATCCATGTTACTTCTGGCTTTGATATCATTTGACTCTCTGTCCCCTGCCTGCACTGGGATAGCAGACCCTAGGACCCTGCTAGCACGCTGTCTCACAAACATTGGCATTTCACCCCAAGGTTTATCTCCAGCAAGACAGGTTTTATCCCTTTCCCCCTTCAAGTCTAGTTATAATCTCTTTAAGAGCCCTGACAACTCCTGTGAAAAGATCCTTTCCCCACTCTGAGATACGTGTACCAGGCCTGGTGGTGTGTAAACTGACCCATGATTAAAAAACATGAAGTTTTGCTGGTCACATCAGGCTTGGAGCTGGGAATTGATCTGATGGGTCTTCCTGTTTCTTTCCTCATCATTCCCTGCAACTGAAGGGGTAGAGGAGATCTCTATTTTGCTCCTCATTCTTTGACCAGTTGTCCCAAGACCTTGAAATCTCTCTTGGTTGCCCTCCAGTTTCTTGTTGTGAGTTCCTCACTGCCTACCTGGATAGTGGGTAATAGTCTGAGGGCTGTACCAGGGTAGGAAGTTTTGTCACCACATCTTTAAGCTGTGTCCGAGGGAGGCAGCAGACTGCTCTAAAAAGTAGGTCTGGTCTGTGTATCAGGCCTTTTGTTCTCTTCAGTAGGGAGTCACCTATGACAATGACCAAACTTACTTTCTTTGTAGAAGTAGTTTTGATACAGGGCATAGGATGGCTTAAGGAAGAAACATTTTATGCACAAGGGCAGCTTTGGAGCTTGGGCCCAGACAGGTTGTGCAGTCTCCATCCTCAGAGGTTTTCAAGCCTCAACTGGATAAGGCCCCAAGCAGTGTGACCTGAGTTCAAAAATGGTTGTGCTTTGGGCAGGGTCTTGGAGTCGAGATCATCCATAGTCCACTCCTGAATTATCCTGTAATTCTAAGAACTACAGTTCTTGGAGCATCCCAGCAGCTCCTGTACCTTCTTTACCTAAAAGAGTTAGGTTACCCTGCCATGGCACTGCCTATATGGAAGGTTGTACGGCGCAGTAGGGTTGTGCTGGCACAGCAGCCCTGGTGGAGTGGGCTTTGCAGATGGACGCAAGTGGGCATCTTACTAATGTGTACAAATACATTCGATAAAGCCAGACGCTCCTAGTGATATTCAGTGACAGGATGAAGGCAGTGCACACAAGCTGAAATACAGAAAAATCTCCTTAAACATCAGAGAGCACCTTTTTACTGCAGGATGTGGGGAAGTCTGTGCTGCGCTTTAGCAGGTTGTCCGGAGAGCCGGCAGCATCACCACCGTCAAGGACACTCCAGCCTCCGTCGCCCTACCCTGGGGTGACCGGCCGGGGCCGACCCCTCTCCGAGTGGCGGGTGGGACGGGCCGCCCACACGGGGTGACCCCACGGCCACCCCGCCTCCGCCCCGCCCTGCCCTCCCAAGGCCGCGGCTCGCCTCCCTGTTACCCGCTGGGGTGCCGAGGGGCCGCGCTCAGCACTGCTGCCGCTGCTGCAGCCCCGGGCTCGGCGCGGCCGCGCCTTCCCGCTCCGCAGCCGCCGCAGCTGCTCCCACGGCGCTGAAGATGCTGCAGCTCTGTCTCCTCGCCGTGCACGGTAAGCGGCTTCAGGGAACGCGCCGCCTCCCGCCCGCCCGGGGCGCGGGGTGGGCTCTGCACCGGGGTCGGACGCGGCCCCCGGGGCCGGCCGAGCCGTAACCGGGCCGGCCGAGCCGTGACCGAGACTCGCTTTGTCCTTGCAGCTCTGTGGCTCGCCGGGGCGGCCTTGCTCTCCCCCGGGTCGTGCGCCTTTGAGGACAGCGCCTGCGGCTACGAGTGGGACTACGAGCATCTGCCCTGGGCGCTGCACGGGGAAGGTAAGAGCACCACTGACCCCGGGCGCGCAGCCCACTATCGGGCGCTGCTGCTGCCCCCGGGGCTGCCGACCCCTGTGTGCCGGCCACTGCTGCAGCCCGCGACCGCTGTGGCGAGATCCCGGGTGCCACTGTTGCCCGGTGGTGCCGCGCTGCTGAACTTTGTCGGGGGAACAGCCACCTTCGGCTTCCTCCTGTGTGCACAGTGGGTCTGGGTCTCTGGGTGTCAACCTCCAGACAAGTGACCTGCAGGCGCAGAGAGGAGGCTCAGACCTCGGACCCCCTCGGACATGGGTCTCTCCGCAGGTTTCTGCAGGACACCTCGGAAACCTTCCTATTTCTTTTGTCCCCCCTTGGGAAACGGTGTCTTTTATGAATACTGCTGTGGGTAACTTACCCTCTTCTAAGAAAAAGCACATCTGTCAGATTCCTGTTAAGATGTGTTACTGTTTTTACCTACGTATAATTTGGGTTCTGCTCTAGAAGTGGATGCATTTCAGGGCACGAGACAAACTTTGTGGAGATTATCTTTACATGTTCACCTAAGACTTTTCGCCATTGTAATTTCCCTGCAGTTCAAGGTGAAAAAGTGTTAGTCTTGCAGTAAGTTTTATTAGACTTTACTGTCTTGACATTGAGTGAACATCCAGTCCCTTTACAGTTTCCAATCAACTGTAACTCTTGGTCAGTTCTTCCTGCAGACTCCTATGTTTGACAGAATTAATAAAAACAAAGACTAAACAAAAATAAGCACAGAACGGTTTTATCTAGATAATAAAATAATTTAATTTTCTTTTGTTTGGCTACAGTGTCATTCATAAGGTGAAAGTTGTGCTTACACAGTAAAAAGGACTATGGGTTTTCAAAGTTTTTTAAGCTCTAAAATAGGTATCAAGAATAATGAGTACAGCTACAAGAAAGTAGAAGACCTTCATTAACCCTGATCAGTGATCCTCTCAAAACTGGTTGGCTCATCCATTATTGTCATACCACTTGTTACTCTGTTGATAATGAAGGGGGTCTTCTTTTGTTTGATTTGTACCCAGTTCTCACATATGCAAAGCAATCAACTTAATTGTTAATTTTTAGATTATAATCATTAAGGTTTGATAATGTGTGAAGAGTGCTATCTTAGAAAAGGCTATATGGTTGCCATGATTAAAGTAATTATATGTTTTTTTCTTGTGTTTGGTTCTATTTGTTAGACTACTTTTTTTTTGGTTATTGTTGTTAATAGTCTAAATATACATATATTTTCCTATATTTTTGAAGATACTGGTGGAAATATAGTAACCATCCGGTTTCCCAGCTATGCCTTTTAACTTTATGCCCTCTTAATCTGTCTGTCTTGGAAGCAGAGCTTCTTCCATGTGATTAATGGGGAACCACATGGTAGTGGTATTGATTCCGCAGGGATCAGCGATTGTGAGATGCTGGGAGCAATACCTGCATAAATGGGTGTGCATCATGTTGTACATACATGCTAAAGTGCTTCAAGAAACAGGGAAATTTGACCAGAGATTTGAATCAAGAGGAGCATACTTCTTTTTTTTTTTTTTTTTTTTTTTGTTCCCTAGAACACTATTTTGGTTGTTGTAGCTTGATTTTCTATGAGATCATTAGGCATACCAGTGGCCAAGCAGCTTCTGTTGTAGTAGATCTTGTTTTTCAATGACACATAATGAACTGTTATACTCTGGGATGATATGTAGTATACCAGCTCTCCTAATAGACACAGTTCTGTCAGCGTTTCCATTATGAACCCTTTTTTCTACAATCTGTAATTTAATCATACATAGTAAGTTGTTCCATGCAAACTTTTGGCACACAGGGTATTAACCTCTTCAGAAATACATTCATAGAATTGTAACTACATCTAGTTACCAAACTTTTGCAGCAGGGGTACAAACCCCATGCTTCCTAGATGTGTTTTTACTCTCTTATCTAGTGAAGCTGCATTCCTTTTGGCAGCTCTGGGCCATGGATTTTTGCAGGTCAGTGTATGTATGTGTGGTAATTTACTGGGACAACAGAAGAAATTAAGGATGGGAGTGGCAGTTTAGCTATGAATTTTTGAACTACTTCTTGTATAACTTCAAAAATGCTTTATGATTTAAAAATACTATTTGTAATATAGAATAATGTACCGCAAATCTATTACAGGGATTATCTGACCTGCAGTGCATGTTCTTTCATTTTATAAATCTCCCAAATAGTGCGCTCTTGTGCCAAACTGTCAAGATGATGTAAATAAAAGTAGAATCCTGCCCAGAAATTTCCATTCCATACTTGTAAGTTTTTTGCCTGGTTGCCAAGGAAGCTGATATCTTCTGAAGGGCTGGGCACAGAAAGGAAGCGTGAGGCTGTATTCTGCTTTTGTTTATAGATACGCATTTCCACTTGTTCCAGTACTTTCCTAAGATTCAACTTTCCTAAGATTCAACTTCAACTGTTTTTTAAAATGTCTTCTTTGAACCAACCCACCCTACCCCAATCTCTGGCCCTCCTCTGTGGGGATCAGAAAGAGCAAATTATCCCTTATTATAAGTAGAACACTTCCAAATCTTCCAGTGAGTGTTTCAGA
>JANHGL010014216.1:0-12388 GCA_024611195.1 Ceyx melanurus
CAGGGGGCCCGGGGTGTGGAGGCTGGGTGTGGCCTGGTGCGGCCTGGGAGCCGCGGGGTGGAGGCTGGGTGTGGCCTGGTGCGGCCTGGGAGCCGCGGGGCGGGAGGCCAGCGCGCCCCTTACTGGTTGCAGCCGGTTCTGCCGGCGGAAGGCCGGGTACTCAGGGTGGGCGGCCTCTTCCCTGTGCCAGCCGAGGAGTTTCAGGCGCCTCCGCCAGAGAACGTTTAGAAAGGGCGGTAGGTGCCAGGCTCGAGGAATGCGGAGGCCAGAGCAGGAGGGGAGAAAGCAAGGCGGGCTGCGCTGGATGGGGGAAAAAGCAAGGCGGGATGCACTGGATGGAACGGCTCTGCAGGCGCTGCTGTTGGAGGACGCACAAGGCACGGAGCCATTTTCTTGTGTTGCCCCCGGGCTCAGGGGCAGTCCCTGTCTGAGGGACAGAGTGGGAGGTGTGGGGAAGGGATTGGGGATGTGTTGGTAGATGCAAGGGATGTTTTCCCTGGGTGCCTGTTTATTTGTTTCAATAGCAGAATCAGTAATTGGAACTTTGTTCACTGACAGAATATTAAGTTGCTTGAAAATCCTCCCAGATCAGTGGACTGATTTTGCCCATGACACCAAAATGCCTCTATTGCTGGATAGAAATTAACCACTTTGGGGATGGGTTTTACCCTCAGACATGGAAAATGGGCAGGTAACAGGTACCTTCAGCTCTGATGGATTCTGTTCTTTTGCTTTTGTTCATCAGGCAGCTTGTCACTTCTCATCATCAAGATGGTAATACTTGAGAGAAAGAGAACTTTGAGAATGATCAAAATGGCTGATCAAGGTAGGAGAGACTACTCAAGATAAAATCTAGGATGGTCTGTGTCTATCCTGGTTGCTTTTGAAAGGTCACATCTTCTGGCCTGAGTGCCCACATCACTTACTGCCTGTGCAAAGTACAAGCAACTGTGTTTCTTTACAGCTGTGTAACATGTCAAAGCTAGGAAATCACTTGGTCTAGTTGATCCTGCTCTGGCAGGGGAGTTGGACTAGATGATCTTCTAGGTCCCTTCCAACCCCTGACACTGTGATTCTGTGAAATGCTGAGAGCCACGGCTGGGTCTCCTGTGTTCTGCAGCACCTCCTAGAGCTCCCACACCATCACCTGTGTTTCTTTTCACTTGCAGTCCCCTCCTCCTGTAGCAGCTTTGTTGTGCCTACTCTTCTACAAAGAAGATTCAAAATCCCGTCCCAGTGCCCCTAGGCAACATCAGTGCTCATCACTGGGCCTTCAGTAAACACATGGAATGGTGAACACGTTTCCCATTGTGGGGCTTTGAAATAGTTGTTGTAGCAGGAAAGCTTTGGGGCATTGCAGTTGGTCAACAGCTGCAGTGTGTCTGTGTCCCGAATGCCACATGTTTCTGCTAGCTGACTTCTGAACCTCCTTACCTGCTGCTTTCCTTGTGTCTCAGCCAGGTGTGTATGGGTGGCTCACAGTAGTTGTTCTGTGGCATTGATGCACCGGCAGTTTTCATGCAGTTCTAGCTTTTTGGCATGTAGCAGTCTTTCAGATGTGCACATGGAGCTGCTGGAAGAAAGCTCAGTGTCCTGAGTGAGTCTGCAGGTAGCATTTGTGATCTACATGCTGTAAGTTTACACTGCTCTACCTGTGGGGCTGTCACTCCCAGTGGTTTGAATTCCAGGAGTGTGTAGCCAGTGCCACATTCTTGCCTACAGAAAATTGTTGTCTTTAAAAAGTAAAAGACTCAGCTGCATGCCAGATGGGTTGATGCATAAATATTGTTCATTAATAATCAGAGACCTGGAGAGCACTGACATTAATGTATCTTTGGTTTGGATGCAGTCTTTTGTTTAGAGAGAAATGGCTGTGCTGGCCTTGTACTTAATCTTTGACTCTTTGTATAGCTGTTAAGTAGCATAAGTGCTGCAAGTGTACTTCCTTGTAGTGGGCTATTTTGTTCTCTGTCATTAACCACCACCTTCAGTGTGGAGAAAATGGTTTTCTGCTGGGGCTATGGCATTGCATGTGGGTGCAAGGATGTGGAATATGCCACTGGTCATAGCAAGCATCTGGGAATCTGCCTTACCATCCCAGTTCTGAGCAAACCAGGGGTGCTGTTCTCTGCCCTTTCCCCCTGAAGCTGGATTTCTGGGCTGTCACCCACCTTAGCTTAGAGGCAGACTGTTTAACCTAGTGGCTCTGGTCAGTGTTTCCATCCTTGCTGTGTCCCCACAGGAAAAATGGGTGGCATGTGCCAAGGCAATCCTTTGTACAGCAGCAGACCCTGCAGCTCAGCTCGTAAGGCCAGCTGGACATGCAACCCTGTGCTCAGTGCCAGTGTGGACAGGGTTTTCTGGCTGTGTGAGGGGCTGTGGTGTAGGATTTTAGTCTGTCTCTGCCTCAGCATTCCAGTGAACTAGACAAGAGGTCTTGTTATGGGCCCCAAGTGCCTCTGTGCTAACCCCTGTGTGTGTGAGAAAGATAGTCCCTGCCACAAACACCTTTCAAAAACAAGAAGACAGCTGCCAGCATGTGGCTATTAAGGAGGAGAATGGGGGAGAGGACAAGGTAGCAGGGAGATGATAAAATGGGGCATACTAATCTGCAGTCGTGACACACCCACTCCCTTGCCATTGCTGGGTGAACATCCTGCAGTGCTTCCTAATGTTCCAGAGCACCTGGCTCCCTCTTGCAGAGCAGACATGCTCCCCTCCTGCCTTTCCTGGAAGCAAAGTTATGTCCAGCATGCCACTGGACCTGTGCTGAGCCCCCAGGAAGGCTGGGAGGAACTCAGCCCACTAGAGGTGGTGCACAGAGCTGGCTGCTCCAGGAGCACCTCTTCATGGCAGGCCTCAGCCCCCAGTACCTCCCAGTTAATCCATTTAGGACTGTGTTTGCACGTTTGCTGAGGTATTCAGAAGGGCTTTATGAAAAGGAGGATTTCTCCATAATGAATGGAAACAAACAAGATAAAGAGGCAGAGATAAGCAAACAGACAGGATTTCCATCCAAACCTGCATTTAAACTGAGTGCCTGTCAATACTAATAACATAAAAGCAGCACTGAAGTGTGGCTGACACACACCAGGTAAAGGAATGCTCAGAGATCTGAAAATCCCATCAGCAATTGCAAGGGCAAACATAATCAGCATGTCTGGAATTGTCTTAATTCATTGGTTTCTAGTGTTTTGAGAAGCTGGCAGGTATCATCTGCATATAGCTTGTGCAGGCATTATTTTGTCCTTTCCCAGTCCTCTTCCCCCTTGGTATAACCAGGGTGGGTGAAGTGACTGTGAGTTGGCAGTGCCTTTGTAGGACTGTGCCCAAATGTAAATGCAGGACAGTGAGGAGTGGAAAACTAACAGGTAGAGGGATAAATCTGATGAATTAGTCACAAAGAAAATAGAGGAGCCCAAGCTGCAGCTCAGGATATGCACAGTTGCATGCTTAGTGCTGGCAAAGATGTGTGAGATCACAGAGAAGGGCTGCATGGACACAGCTCCTGTGTCTGCAGAAATGCACCTGGTGGGACTGTGAGAGTGGCCACGGTGCACTCAGATCCCTCTTTCAGTGGGGGTGGAGCCTGTGTTGGAATAGTTGGATTTAAGATGCTGGTGGTGGGAGTGCCTTGTCAGCTGAGGGGGCAGAGCAGGCTACTTTCAGTGCCAGTCATGGTGCTGACAAAATATAAGCTGTAAGGAGACATAATTTGATGTAAACTCATCCACAGAACTATGGGCCAGACATAGACCCAGCTGCAGCCTGGATTCACAGGTGAGGAGTGGACAAAACCAGATTCTCTATGAAATACCTGGGTAGAGCTGAAGACAAGCCCTGGATGAGAAAGGCCAGAAGGAAAGATGCTGGAATAAGGAAAAGGAGATGCTGGCCAGAGTCTAGAGCATCCTTCCAGGTAATTTCTGGACCTGCATCATCCAGGGCTGCTGTGGCATTGCTTATCAAGAGGGCTGCTGATGTTATTTCCCTGGGGAATGGCCAGAGATGTAATAACTCTGTGGCCCTGTGCTTGTTTCCATTGCAAATAATAATATTTTCCTCCTCCTGATGCCCTTTTTTCTCAAGTGTTTAGAGCTGGTATTTCTGCTATAACTAGGTCAGGGAACCTAAGTAGGTCATGGTGACTCTAAACGTGGCAGATTTACAAGCACAATTGGAGGGGGAAGACCTGAGTGTGCGTAAACAAAAGGTGTGAAGCTGGGCATAGTGGGAGGAACAATCCTGGAGTGAAGTGAGGAGAAGTGGAGAAACACCCAGGTGAGAACTGAGGAGGAAAGTGAGGTGTGGGACAGGGAACAAGGGCTGTGGGAGCAAGAGGATGGGTGACTGGAGTACAGGGAAAGATGGAGAGCAGAGCAAGGTGTTAGGGCTGAAGGGTTAAGGCTGAGAAGGGGGAGAATAGAGATGTGTAGGTGGCAGCATCTCAGAAGAGCTTGTGTGGAGAGCAGAAGGTGGCAGAGGAAAGTCTGAGATGAACTGCCTCTGAGAGGGGAAAGAGTGTTGTGGGGAAAATGGGGATGATGGAAGAGGGGGAGACCAGGGAGAGAGGAAGATGGTGCTCACCCAGCATGAAGCTGCCCTCCCAGCAAGACCATGGTGGGGCCATCTCTGTGTGGAGAATGGAGGGGGAAATCCTGTTCTTACACACAACAGTTGGCTGTCTCACCTGAGGATGCTTTTTAGGATGATTGAAGCCCTTGAGATCATCTTAACTTGATTGTCTTTCCAAAACTGTCATTTGATGACACCCTCTAGTGACTGGGTGAAGAGTATTAAACAGTAGTTTTCAAAAGGTCCATGAGCATAAAATTTGTTTTCCCTGTAATTTCAGAGCAAGAAATGCATTGTTTCAGGTCACTAAAATCTTCCTCGGTACTTAGATTTTGTAGATAAATTGTTAAAATCCCCTCTGGGCCATCATTTATAGACATGTGATCATCTTCTTTACTCCAGATACTTCTCCTGACCACAAATGCTTACATTGCTTTAAAAAACCCCAACCAAAAACCCATTTATTTTGATGGTGGAGCAAAAATGTTAGAATTTCTCAAACATTGTGTTGTCTGAAACGAAATGATGTGGAAATGGGATGTACAGTGAAAAGGTGAGCTGGCCAGGTGACTCTGGGAATCAATGCCACAGCTTTGTGAATCAGATTTTTTTTGTTCAGATTTTGTGAAATCAGTAGAAATCTTCCAGAAAGTTGATAGCAATAGTCAGGGAAATAATAATCCATCAAATGCTATTATTGACAGTTAATCTTTACCCATCTGCATTCAATGAGAACGAGGGGCACTCTGGGGCTTCAAAAAGAAGAACCCAAGCTACCAGCCAGGGTGGTAATTTGTTTTGAAAGCCTTGAGGTAGGGAGAGATATGAAGGAAACCTGTTCCATGCGTGGAAGGGGATAAATCTGATCATCTGGATCAGTGGGAAGCATTTGCAAATGAAAAGAAGGTTAGGAGAGGAGTTTGCATAGCAAGGGAGGTGACAAGGAGGTGCAGGGACCTAGTAATTAAACTGTAACCCTGGCACCATTTGTGGCACTGCTAAAATCTTTAACCTGTTAATGAGCTTCATGTTGAATTGGAAGGAGAAGTCTATGGCTGTGTTTGATTGTGCATGTTAAACGTGGTCTTGATGTGAGATCTTCCCCTGGACTGGTGGCATGTCCACCAGAACAAGCCTACCAGGGTATCTTTGCTTATCCAAGGTGTTGAAAAGACATTTCATAGCTCTTCGGGTAGATTCTGTGTTGCTTTCCCATCTCTGATAATTACCTGATTCTTCTCAGTTCAGCCAAATCTTTCTCCAGCTGAGCTGCACACAAGAAGTCCAGTTCATCTCCCACAGCACACACATTCCCAGTCCAGAGTGTGCTGGCATTCTGAGCAACTCTGTGCCAGCATGGCAGGAAGATGTTGTGTTCTGGGCCTCGACCTGCAGCTCTGGAGATCTGCATTTAATTTTCAGCTCTGCCACATACTTCCCAAGTGACCTTGTGCAAGTCATTTATTCTCTCAGCATTTAATTATCACCCTTTTGCAGATGAGAAGTTGACACTTCTTTGCCTTCCAGAGAGTAATGTGAGGATAAATTCATCAACCTTCATGTTCTGCTGTGAACAATGGGAGCTCACTGAGGCAAAACAAAGTCCAGCAAGGGAGATAAGGCAACGTAGAGAAACAAAGCAAGGATGAAGCCCATTCCAGCTAGTTAGAGAGCTAGCCTGCAAACAGAAGCTGTGATGTCTTGCAGGATTTTTACATCAGTCCTGTGACTGCATGGCTCTGACTTCACCCAGCACTGTGACAAAACTGGGGGGGTGTGGAGGATCATGGAGTTCCTTGCTATTTTTTTTTAGTAAGCAGTCATCAGATGGCTCA
Organism: Ceyx melanurus; assembly: GCA_024611195.1. Classification (NCBI taxonomy): domain Eukaryota; kingdom Metazoa; phylum Chordata; class Aves; order Coraciiformes; family Alcedinidae; genus Ceyx; species Ceyx melanurus. The sequence goes on from JANHGL010014216.1 coordinate 6,411, forward strand.
TTTGCTTTTGTCACTTCTTTCTGTAGCTCCTGCCTTTTTGTTCCTGTAGCTACTCTGAGTCAAGCATGGAAAATGGTCATTTGCTGAGATTACAGGAGTTGTATTGCAAATAGGGGAAAAAAAAATAAGTGCAAAGCAGAAAAGTGCTGTCTTGAGGAGAGAATGGTCCATGTCAGTGTGTGTTGTCACTGTGCTTTGTTGCTGTAGAACACCTACTCTTGCTGCCAGATGACATTTCTACATTTTTCATTTCTACAGCTGCCAGTGGTGGGTCTGGAGCCCATGAACATCTTGACCTGGGGGTGAGGGTATTAAAAATAGGTGGAATTGAGAGAAGCAGGACTTACTGTGAGGTGCTGGGGGTCAGCTGCCCGTGTGGCTCCTGCATCCCAGTGGTTAGTCACTAGCAGGACCCACCTTGAGTCCCAGCAGAGGTGCTGAGCAGCCCAGAGTGCCACCCTTGGCTGGCTTCAGTTGGAGACCTCAAAGAGCCACAGGGGAGTATCTGCCCTTCCTTCTGTTGTGGCTGTTGTGGCAAGTAAGAGACTCAGGTATGTTGATTGGTCTCTTAGAGCTGTTACTCTGCTGCATTCAGAGGGGTGGGTTTCAAGTGCCTTTTTCATCTGGCTCCTTCAAGAGCAGGTGAGCATCTCCTGCTGTGTAGCTAGTGCACAAGGTCAGGCCTGAAGCCATGTGGGCTACCAAGTTGGCTTCTCAGCTATGGCTGAAGGCAATTATTTGCCCATAGTATAGCAAAATAGACAGTTCTGCTCTAACTTTTTGTTTGCTACCTGCAGCTTTTATTAAACCTAAGTGGGGCTGCAGGTTTTCAGCACTTGAGAATGGCACATTCCAAGACAGGCCTCCCTCATGTTAATAAAAATAATTAAGTATAATTCTTACTATTATTTCAAGTAATGAAAAACTACTTTTCCTACTTGCTGCTTACTATTATATTAAAAAAAAAAAAAAACCACAAAAAAAAACACAACAACAAACCACAACCCAAAACAACAAAACACCTTGGTAAATAATTTAACTTCTGAAGGAAGTTATTCTGCTTTTCCACTTCCAGGAAGCACAGGGAGTCTGGAATGTGTGCATTTTGGGGTCTTTTGGAGGCCTTCTGCTTGTCAGAGAGGATTTTATGAGATGATGCTGTATCTTGGCTAGCAGGGTCCAGGACATGAAGTTAAAAAGGGAATAGAGACTCTGGGGCACAGATGAAGGATTTTCTGTTTCTGGATTCCTGATCTGAGCAGACCCTAATTGTCTGTGAAATAAGGGGGTGTGGTGAGGTGTGTTGTGGACTGGCACACTCATGGTGTTGCTGTCACTGGGAAAAGTGTGCAAAAATGTGCTGCTCAGCCAGTGAGGTATTGCTGCTGATAGTGCCAGCCCCAGCAAAATGCCTTTGGAGCTCAGGTGGGGTATGAAGGTTCCACAATAAAAGGATTTGAGAGTGGGTGATGAACACAAGTTTCCTCTCCCTGCAGTGCAGGGCAGGTCAGCTGGGTGGCTCCAGCTGATGCTTGGGCACACCAACAAAACTTGGCACCAGGAGTGAGGGGAAGTCAGTCACATGCTTAGCAGAAATTTCAAGGGCACGCTGGGGAGACAGAATGTAATTACTCAATTTGGATTTTAGCCATGACACTGAGTTAACCCTCAGAGCAAGGATGGTTTTATTTCTCTCTCTTTGCCCATCCTGAGGGGTCCTAAGATTGCAGGTAGGCACTGAGGGCCCTGTGTTTAATTTGCTTTCAGCTTTTTCTGTGACGTGCATTCCTGTAATATCTGGGCCTTGCAAGCATGAATGGATTGAGGCTAAGATCACCTCTGTGAGGCTCAGGAGTGCTTCCCAGCTGCCTTGGCACTCCTAGAAGTGGTCCCTGAGGGGAGCCCAAGATTGGGAAGGTTTTGTTTGTCCCGTGCACTGGGGATTACAGTTTTAGTTGCTGTCCTTTTCCACCAGAAAAGGGCATAAATATTCAGGTTAGGGAGAAAAAAAAAAGGCAACTTAATGATTCTCCAAAGCCTTAGTGGGAAATGGCACTTGCCCTCAGTGCTGTCCTTGCTCATGGTGAGTGCAGAGAACAGGCAGAACAAGAGGCCAATCACTGTATATTTCATGAAGAAAAGATCAAGTTGGTTGTTGTCTAGGGTATTGCCCATCAGGCAGCTGGCCTGTCCCCCCTTCCTCCTGGCTCACAGTAGGATTCCCTGATCAGGTAGGTTTTCTTGTTACATGAGCTCTACCTGTGCAAAGCCTGTATTTCCTTTCAGCCAAGGGTTGCTTTTTCATGAAAGATGAGGTGCATTTTCTGCCCCTTTCAGCCTGTTTGCTGCACAACAGCTGCACAGCCTCTCTGCTGCTGCCCAAAGCCCCTGTGAGCACAAAAATAACTGGATGGATGGTGACCCAGAATGAGAAGGCAGCTAGATGGGGACACAGAGATGCCTCTCTGTTCCCTGCCTCCAAGTTTGGTTTAATTTTTCAGTCCAGAGTATTCATTCCTTTTCCTTTTCCCTGCCATAGGGATGGACAGTGAGGCCACACTCATGGGTGCATAAAGCTGCTTTCAGAGTGCTCCACACTGCTTTACCCAGAAAGATTTAGCACTTTGAAGGCACAGAACTCTGCAAGGAGAAGGAGAGATGCTCATACTGTTGGTCTGATGAGATCACAGCTCAGTTATGACCCAAGCCACCTCTCTCATCAGGCCAGCGGGTGAGGGCAGGCTGGGATGAGGCAAAAATGGCAAATCTAGCAGTGGGTACTTGGGGAGCACTTTATGCACAGGGGTCTCCAAGCACCTTGTGAATATCAGTGAGGCCAGCTGCAAAACCAGCCATCCCCTTGTAATCTACTAGATTTTATCCTTTTCTAGCTGGGGAAACTGAGGCAGATAGGCTCTGAGCAGCCTGGGCTAGTTGAGGGTGTCCCTGCTCCCTGCAGGGGGCTGCACCAGATGCCCTTTGGAGCTCCCTTCCAGCCCTGAACATTCTCTGACTGTGTTCTCTTTATTTACAAAGACAGGTCCTATAGCTCTGCCCATTTTGGTTTCAGGAGATTTATCTCCTCCTCTAAACTCCCATTCTCTTAACTGATAGAGCTGGCAAGCTTATGGCAAAGGATTTTCCAGTTAGCCTCATTACAGCAATTCTCACCTATTGCCCTTCTGTGTTCTGAGGATTGCTGCTGTTCTCAACAGATAAAAGAGGGTCACTGGACTTACTTCAAATGCACATCAGAACGTGTGTGGTGCTGGGCTTGTTATTCTGGAAAAATATTAATTTACAGCAACAACTTCCCCCCCTTAATGCTTAGAAATGTATAAATATGTGTGCTATTTCACACCCAATTGTCAGGCATGTCCCATGCTGGTTTGTTGTTCCCCTGGACAGGTGGAGACAGAGCAGTGAGGCCCTGACTGCTGCTGTCTGGTGAGCTGGCTCTTGATTGACTGATTAGCTCCTCTGTATGGCAGGCACTTCTCTTTGCTCCATATTAAAGATGCATCATAACTCCTTGCAAGAGTTTGTTGTTTTTTTTCTTTGAGACAGGGAGAGAGGAGGAATAATTTTGAATGTTTTATGTTAGGTAACTTCTGTTAATATGGGAGGGCTTTAGAGATAGAGTGTAGTCAAAACTGCCAGAGCCCACAACATGTAGAGCTGCTGCATGGTTCTCTAACTTTTTCAAAAACAAAATTTCAGAGTCACTCTAGTAACTCATAGATGCCATTAAAATATTTTTCAAATACAGCATTCCTTCTGTTTCTAGAAGCTATCTTTAGTATTAAATAGTTAGCCTTTGTCAAATAGATGGGAGGGGATGGAGAGGTGCTCTTCATTTTACAGTTGGGTGTGGAGGAGACTGGTGTCTGGACATGGTTGAAGGTGCCTGGACTGCCAAGTCCCAGCTCAGTCATTTTCAGCCTGACCCCAAACCATGCTTTCCTTCCAGAGAAAGGCCCAGGAGGTGACCCCAATTCTGTCAGTGCTGCTATCTGATGCAGCTTCTCTGTTTTGCTGCTGATCATGCTAGGAAGGACCCTTATCTAATTCATTGTCTCCTGGAGAAGTGACAGGGTGTGCAGAAGCTGGAACTGAAATGGATATGGTAGTGGAGCAGCACTGTTTCTTTATCACACACTCTTCCCCAGGTCAGCTTGCATCATTTCAGAAGGAGCTTAAGCTAAGGAAGGCAGAGCAGCAGCTCCTGTTCTGCCACAAGCATCTACAGAGGGACTGGCACTTGCTTATTGAACAAGATTTCTGAAGTTTCCCTGGTGAGCTCTGTTTCAGACTGCTTGTGATGCAGCACTTTCTGCATCATCCTTGCAGATGCTGAGATGAACTCAGAAATTGCTTGTCTGCTTCTGCATTGGTGATCAGTAGCACAGGTAGATTGAGCTGTATTCCTAGGATTGTGCCTGGCACAAAGTGACAAGATAATCAATGTCTTCTGTCTGCAGGGCAGCACCATGGCAGTCAGCTGTGTTTTGTAGCTGGATGGGGGGCAGGATGGAGCCTTCTGCTGTCCTCAGTTTGTGCATGGGATGATCAGAAGCATGCTTTCTGTGATCATTGAGGCTCCTTGCAGAGTTGAGCACAGTGTGTTCAAGACTGCAGTTCAGCTGTGACTCTCACTTGCCTTTCTGTGTCCAGGTTGCAATAGTTCACTTAACCCCTGGGACCCCTTGCTTGGGACAGTGACAGCCCAGGCAGAACTTTGCTCATCAGAACCTGTTGGAAACCTTCTCTTTATTAGGATAGGAATATGAAACAGAGCAACTGCAGACCCAGCTGAAGGAACCTGCAGCTGAAGGATCAGTTCCTACAGGAGGATTCTGACCTCTCTCTAGAGGAAGCAAATGCTGAGAGGCACCACCTCATCATTTAACCAGGTACACCCATTGTGCTATTGCAGTTCACCTCCAGATGTTGGATGTGAAGAGCAGAAAGCCTCAGTGCCTCCCATGCCAAGTGCAGGCACCCAAACAGCACTTTGCCTGCTGTGGATCTGCCTGTGGCAGAAATGTGCTGGCCATTCTGTGTGGAGCCTGGGTGAGTCTGTGCAGACATTTAGACATCAACATATGGAGCTGTTTGGTTCTCTGTGTGGTCTAAATCTAAGAGATCTGTAGGTCTGGGAAGTTGTCTTTGACAAATGTCACTTCAGAGCTCTCCACTGAGCCCTGGACATCACGTAGCTCCATCCTGGGATGGAGAGGGATGCCTGCTTGATAACAGTTGTGGAGAGCTGAGAGAAAGCAATAATTCAGCTGGGCTTAACATTGGCTCCTTTTTAATTTTAAGCCACGTTGATTGGCTTCTAAGAATGTTTAAAATCAGCTGTAGTCAGGAGGATCTTGGTGGCAATGGACTGCCATGGAGCTGTTTGTGGTGCTGTGAGATGCACTGTGGGAGGGCTCTGAAGGCTGCTCTATTTTGGTGATAGAAAATTGCAGTGCAAGGAGGAATGGCTGGCACCTTGCTGTGAAAGAATATAATTAATCTCCAATATTTTGCAGTATTGCCATTGGAATGGGCAGTGACATGGCAGCCTTGTCTAGAGGCAGCAGCCCAGCCTTTGCTCAGCCATGTTCAGGGCAGAGGTGCAGCTCTGTTTGCATGCAGCAGATCTTCTTGTTTCTGAGTTGCATCGGTGCAGTGCCAGCCAGCTTGGGGAGGAAAGGCAAACCTGCTAAACCAAGCTTTTGCTTGTTTACTCTGAATTTTTACCTCCCCTTCCATTTATTTTTTTATTTTTTTATTTTTTAAATTTAAATATTTGATGTAAATTCATTTATTTTTATGACAAATGATTGTTTTTCATTCCAGAAACAGCAATAGAGATGCCAACGTTACAGGGGCATCTGTTCTCTACTTTTAATTAGTCATTTTTCCCCATTCACTTCCACCCCATATAAAGAGGTGCTTTTTTGTTACTACTTGTTTTTTTTTTTCTT
>JANHGL010014217.1:365-29687 GCA_024611195.1 Ceyx melanurus
GTGGGAGGGGCTGGAGGGGATTAACCTGCCGGGGCGCGCTACGGGCACGGGGGTTTGAGGGCCCTTGTGCCGGTGTAGAAAGCGCCGGGGTGGCTGAAGTGAGGAGAAGCAGCGGGGCCCTCGGGGCGCAGCGCTGGAGCGAAGGGTGCAGAGCCGGCATGTTGGTGGGTGGAGTGGGGAGGCGGCTCCGGAGCATCGGAGCGCTCCCCGGCCAGCGGAGCATCGCCGTCTCCCGGGGCCTCCCGCGGGGATCCCGCGGGTGCAGCGGCAGGTGAAGGCTGGACCGCGGGTGTGCCCCGTGTCACCTTCCACCCGCGGGGATCCTGCTGGATCGCGGGTGTGCCCCGTGTCACCCTCCAGCGGTGGAATTCGGGCGGGGAGCCAGGGGAACCCCCGCACTGTGCGCCCCAGAATCCCGCAGGGTGCCTCAGGCTGTGCGTGTTCTGCTGCAGAGAGAACATGGTCTGTGGCATCAGGCTTCGGAGGGAGACTGGGTGAGCGTTTGGCTTCGATTACTGTGGTTAATAAAACACATTTGTCAGAGGCTTCCCATAAACTGGAAAAGCAATGGCAAGAGGTACACTAAATACATTTCAAGGGTCCAGTAGTTTATATAATAAAGTCTGCTCATGATCCACAGGTTATTTGTGTCTATTCCGCTGTCACTTTCACCTTTTCACATGTATCTGTTTCTCTGATTTTAATGTGTGATCAGCTGCTACCGTGTCTTGTGTTTTATCATCACATTAGGATGTTATTATTTGGGCATAAATAGTCTCATTCGCTTTTATATTAATATTTACCAGATTACATCCCAGGCACAAACCAATTCCAAGCTCAATGATGCAAACCATCATTTTTAGTGCAAGAAAACTGTCAGCAGGCTTGACAAACTAAATCTGAAGTAATCTATAACTTGTATACCAGAGATGTCTAATTTCAGTAATGAGTGCTTGAATGCTTTAAGAGGTGCCATATATGTCTTTATTTTCCTTGTTCTGCTGCTGTGCAGCCATGCTGCAATTAAAGGGACCTGTGTTACTTTTGATATTTATATCTCATTTACTCATATTCCAATATGTTTCTTAATGATAACTTGAAAAGGCAACCAAGTGGTATTATGAAGGAAAACTTTATGCTAATTCTTATAATACCAAAATTAATATTATTCATATGTATTATGGTTTACACAAGAGTTTTCCCAGAACAAAAATAACATTTTACCAAAAAAAGAGGAATTATTTGGTAGCATATTATGGAACTGTATATAACAAACTTCACTGTCTTCTGTGGCTGCTGCATCATTATTGTAGTACAGTAAAGAAGGAACTAAAGGAATAAGTATGTTTTCATGTATCTTCTGGTTCTTCCACAGCTGTAACTTCCTTCTTCCCTTTTACTCCTCTGTATTTATGATATTATTTCCTGCTGTTGGAGACCTTGACTGTACAGCTACAGACACTGGCTTGCAAACAGGAGTCTTCTCTCCAGATCCTTCAGAAGTTACCTTGTGTGACTCTCAGTAACACTGTAATCTACCATCTGCTGCAGGTGTCCCTTTCATGGTGCCTAACCAATACAATTCTGTTGGCCAACACCAGCAACACTGTATTATTTGTCCCCCCAGACCATGAAACAGCATTTGCAGTTTTGGGAAGAGCTATCTGTTTGTGGCAGAGCCTGACTCCACACACGTTTCTAAGATCCAAAACCTGTCAGCCTCCAGAGCACAGCAGAAGACAAGAGATGGAGACCTGCACAGCACAAGCAGTACTACAGTCATCTAGATGAGTGAGGCTGTGGCAGAGGAGCAGTGTTTGTGTGCACATCTGCTTGCTGATGTTTTGGGCAGTCACTTAAAATGTGTGAGAACTAGTTCCAAAACTGCTAGAACTGATTCACACAGGGAGCTGAAAACACAGCTTTTCTGGGTGAATCACTCGTGTTATTCCTCTGAAGAGAATACTGACCTGAGTATATGTATATATATATTTACTAGTTAATAGTTTTGGAGCTATTCTTTTTCTTTTTCTTTTTTTTTTTTGTGGAGGAGGAATGTCCTCAAGATTAATTTCCTTTAGATCCCCAACTCCAGCAATCTCAGTATTCTCACAGAAAGAACACATTTTTCTTCTGACCTGATCTGACAGTTCTCAGGTGGTTCTTCATCCTTCCTTTCTTCTGTGGTTTGCTCTTGGCTTGTTTATATGATCCTTCCTGGGGATAAAAAAAATAAGCATTTAATTTCCAAGACAGTGTAGCTAGATCTAAGATGGTAACCTGTTCTGCTTCATCTCTTTTAAAGCTTAAGTCATCTAGATATTCTGAGAACAAGAAAGGGAAAGGAAATAATTTTGCCATTACTTTTTCTTTCCCTACTAAAAACCAAGTATTAGTGGCTCCATAAAGCAAAACTAATCCAGTAGCTTGCAGACAGTTGCTGGAGATGGGCTTAAGAGGTTGTGTCAGGCCTTTATCTGAGATGTGCATGGTATTCTTCCCTCCCTGTGCTCCCACATCTGCCTGCAGCAATCCTGACACATAGCTGGTGTTTCCCAAAGAAGGGATGAAGCTCAGAGGTGTTAAGTTAACAAGCTGGCTCATGGATGCTGTAGCTGGAGTGTGCCCAGTCTGCCACAGTGAGCAATACACAGGAAAAGTTGTTTGAAGGGTGACGAGAAGCAAACCAGCTTCAGAATAGGGTTTTTACCAGGTAGTCTCTTCAGCCTGCTTTTGTTTGAGCATTAAAGAGGGCACTGCATAAGCAAAGGGGTTAAGTACTAATGACAGAAGTTCTGTTTTTGTCATTTCTGGTTGTAATTCTGTGTCCTGCTCAACTTGCTGTTGCTTCACGTGCTTATTTCAGCAAATGCTGTTAACTGTGTTTCCTAAATGAGTTGAGAGAAGGTCAGAGTTACCTTTGAGCAGAAGGGTTTCCAGCACCCCCTGCCCAGACAGCAGGCTGTGTTGTTTGAACTGCACAGCCCAACTGGCAGGTTTTAAAGGTAGGAATGTCTGTTACAACTTGTCTGTGGCGTGGGGGAAGGTGGTTTCAGATGAAGACAAGCTGTTCTGATGCTGTTCATATGACTTCTGCCCTTTGTTCAAACTCGGGGTGTCCTCCCCCTGAAACTGAACAGAATGGAGCTGTTTCTAAGGTCAGTCTAGGCTTAAAATAATTAAAAAGTAATAATAATAACAACAAAATGTTTGTCAACCACCTAAGGATTAGATTCTGTAAGTATCAAAATTCTAGGCTCTGGCTGCTGTCCCTCAAACAAAAGAATTAATGTTTCCTGTAACAGGCTGTCCTGGTTTCAGCTGGGATAGAGTTAATTTTCTTCCTAGGAGCTGCTACAGTGCCTTGTTTTGGACTTAGCATGAGAATAACGTTGATAACACACTGATGTTTTAGTTGTTGCTAAGCAGCTCTTATCCCAAGTTCAGGACTTTTCAGGTTCTGGGAGAGGAAAGGTGTAGATGTTGTGTCCATTGATGGGAGTCTAGAAATGTTCCAGAGTTCAGGTGTCTGCTTTGGCAATAAGGTGGTGAAGGAATTTCTGCATCTTACACCTTCACTATCCATAGCCAGGATACTTGTTATTATACTGGAGGAATACTGAAAGGCCAATGCAGGCTTTAAATCAAGGTTTAATGCAGGTTTTTAATTAATTTTTGATGTTTATGAGCTTTTTTTAATAGCCCTGGGGGCTGATTGTGTTTCTTGGCTGAAATGCCTCAGTACACACTGGAGCTTGAGGATTTCTGGGCTGTTTCACTCATGCCACACTTGTAAAGACTTGCAGGTAATAGATGGGAGTAGAGTCATTCTTTATACAGAGAAAAATACTCCTATGGAGAGAAAACAAGATGAGAATATGAAGGAAAATTGGTTCCTTGCCTGTTAGTTCCATTGATCAACATGAAAGTTTGAGAACAAAACTGAAACACAGAGGCAGCTGCAAAAGGGGGGATGTAGATGCTGCTTTCATATTAACTGCAACCAGGAGAAACTGTTCCAGGAGGACACAACGTCCTGCTTCTGTGTGCTGCTCCTGCACTCAATTAGAGCTTTGTTCTTGCTCATTTCAGTGGGCCCAGCTCTTGACAGTTCCAGCAGACCTTGGCAGGCTACAGCTCATTAGCTGTTTATGGATCCTGCAAGTCATCCTTGCATTCGGCTGCTTTTGCAACTCCATTTCATTTTCCCTTTGAAATTACCAGTGCCATTAGCAGTGCAGGCTGGAGATGCTCCATGGGGGAGGTTTGCACTGCCTTTCTTTCATTCACTGACTGCTTAGCATTGTTTACCTACCATCTCTGTGCTGCTCACATCCATTTCAGTGCCTCAGCATCTGATTTTCCATCTTCCCTTTGCTGTGGCTTTCCCATTTTCCATTCCTCTCAGCACCCTACCCAGCACGTTGTTAATCTGCTGCCACAAATAGTGTGGCCACTGCTATGCTGGCAGGAGAGACCTGAATCATTCAGCTGAATCCTCAAGAAGGAACTACTGATGTGAAATATTCTGGCACTTCCCTGTTCTTTGCCAACACAGGGTGATTCTCCTTCCTTAGCAGCTTGAGGAGTCAAAAGAGGATTTAACAGAAGTGCATTCTGCTCAAGTATAAACGTGTTAGTATATTGATTATATTAGCTTCTTAAAAGTAATTAATTGCAAAACTTGTATTTAGATGTGTAATCAGAAATATATGTTTATTGACTTTTTTGTTTTGGAAATTTGAGATGATAGATGTGAGAAACTGAACCTTTTTTTTAAGATAAGGTCATAATAAATGTATTTCTTAAAGTAAATTTAAGCTTTTAAGATAAGTATACTTTAATATACTTTCAAACAATGAGACACATTCTCAGAATTAAAAAAAAATACCCAGAACCAAGAGACAGCTCTTGCTCCAAGAACCTAGAGATAAAGGCTGAGGGGAATCTGTCCTGACCAAGGTCTGAGCTGGATCCTCCCTCTGGCACAGGACACTTAGGTGTGCTGAGTCACTTGTTGTTGCAGTGCCAGCCCCAGGCCAGCAGCAGGAAGGCTGAGTGACAGTGATAGGATGTAGCTGAGGAAAGAGATCTCTACAAATTGATGCTTCTTTTCTTAAAAGAAAAAAAACTTTTCTGCTGTAAACCACCCTTTTAATTCACCTTTTTACCTGACTTCATATGGTGAATAGTATACATAGCCAAAAAAATCCTGCTGTTGCTATTATATTATATATTTATATAATTTACTAATATATTTATATTAGTAGTTAGGATGCCAACTGTTGAAAGAAGGTGTTTCAGTTCTCTCTGTTTTAATTGCTCTTTCTCTGAGGTAAATAGTAGGAGATTCAATTGCTCATTCCATTAATTTATTCAGACTTCTCATGTTCAGAAAAGGATTTGCTTGTATTTTCTGTCTAATTATGGGCATTTACATTCTGGTCCCCATTTTCTTCCTTCCTACCTGACAACATCTGCTGGCCTGTCCAGCACTCCACACCACTGGTGGAGTTTGTTCTGCAACAAATTCCAATGTAAAAATAGGAAAACAAAACAGAAAGACTTTCTGTTCAAAGCCAGAACTTACCTTGGAATCTCATCTTTCGTTCTCTTACTTTCTGCAAACAATCCTATTGTAGTAATAAATTCTTCTCTCCCAGGTTTGGTCTAATCATTTTTCCTACTTCTCCAAAATAACCCAGATAGCCTTGAAACTGACTGACCTCAAGGAAGAGGCAAGGACTCGGTAATGTGGAAATTACTGTGAAGGAAGCAGGGGAAAAGTGAAACTGACACAGCCATTTGCTACCATCTCAAGTTGGTGTGGAGAACTTGCACTCTGCTTAATTCAGCTCTTGTAAGATCTCTGCCCACTCTGTTGGAATCAGTGGATAACTTACTTATAAATATAAATAAAGTAATAATAGTATGTTTGCAGCAAACCAGAAACTGCTGCAAGCTATCATTATTCTACAACTTAAAAGTATTTAGGCTGAAATGTGTATTGCACAAGATACTCTATCCAAGACAATTATTTTAGTCTTACAGTAATGTGCACTTCTTGAAGCTCAGACAAGTCCAGAGATTGGATTCTTGCAGAAAATAATGACTTTTTTTTGTCTACCAAGGGGGGAGGAGGGATTGTCATGGCACACACATACTTAAGAACTCTATATGCAGTCAATAATAAGTGCTGGCTGCCTCACCAGAGGCAGTAAGAATTGGAGGGAAGATCCCAAGAAACCCTAAAAAAACTCCACAAATCAAACAAAAATGTCAGTGCACTCAGGGTTGAAGCTCTAGAATGTTTGGGGATTGTTTTGGTGGTTTGGTTGCTTTGTTTGGGTTGGGTTTTCTCACTCTTTCTGTTGCTGCAATTTTAACCTTGGAAGATTGATCATCTCCTTTGTGACTTAGTTTTCACCTGTTGCTTATTCTGCTGGTGCTACTGAATTGCTGAAGGGTAAGATTGAAAATTTTCAGAGATCTCTCCAAAACATGGCATGTAATAAGTATTTAGTTACCATTTTTAAATACATTTTTTGTTTTCTTTTTTTTTTACTATTTCAGGCATATGGCTCTGGGTGTGACATTGTTATTCTGGCAAATGACTTTGAATGTGTGCAGATTATTCCTGGTGCTAAGCATGGAAACATCCAGGTCAGCTGTGTGGAGTGCTCCCAAAGACAAGGCAGGGTAAGCATCTTAATACATTTGCATAGAATGTTTTAAAGATTTGAATACTCAAAGTAGTTAAACAGCAACATAATCTATTAATAGCATTCATGAGTTAATTGCATGACATATCATTTTTAACTGATCTGTAACTAATGCCTCTTGTGTTACTCAGAGAATTATTTCAATTTAATAGTAATTTTTTTTTTAAGGAGGGTGGGGTGGGTGGATGGGGTAGGGGAAGCAGGAGGCATCTTGTGACAGTTGTTTTTATCCCTTTCCAGGACCTGCATAACAGGTCTCACACAATGTGGAAAATATGCATTTCTCACAGTACAGTAAAAGAAATGGAATGGCACTGAATTACTTTTGTTTTCTCCATTATTATTTAGCTAAAGAACACACAGATATCATCCATTTATACATATATAATAATTCATCAACATAGACACACCCTGGGTGCTTCTGCATTCAGCACTCTGAACCTCAGTCTGCTCTGAGTGCTGCTGCAACCTTCCCCTCCCCTCCCCCAGAGAGGAAATGAGATTTTTGTCATGAAATTTTGACAGCATTTCTTTGAGGAAGCCAGATCCTGGCAGAATTTAAATGGTTTTTCTTTTTAAAGGCTTTTAAAGAAGAAAAAGGAATTTTAAAGATAGTCAAAAGCACTTATAAGCATATGAGCATGAGGAACATGGCCAAATAAATTCCTAATAAAGACCATTATGTGTGTGAAATGAGTAAAAGAAAATGAGAGTTTAAGTGGTGTAAGTGCTTCAGTTTCTCCATTTACTGTTTATCTCCCCTCAAAATGTATTTAGCTCTTCAGAACAGAATGACATTTCCTCCTGTTTCTCATGATTACTATTTAGTGGGACAAAATGGACTATGGGAACACATGGAGACCCAGACACTAATAATTAATGTATTATTTAGCTGTGAGGTAGACCTAATGAGAGCAGAAGTAGTGAAGGCATCAGCTTTCCCTTATGCATGAACAGTAGTCACCCTAGAAGAATATATTAGATCTGATTGATACTGTTTATCCCACTAAACAAGACATCTTCCCTACTTAGAGTTAAAATCTTCAACCCTGTTCAGAAATAGGTATTTTTTAACCTCCTTAAGTAACTATACCTATAACACAATTAATGATATGTGTATTAATTTAACTTTTCTTGAAGAGAAGGTTCTGGAAACTCCAGCTATGTTGATATACTAAAGAACAGTTACACTTACCTCCTAATCTTATATTTTGAATCTTCAATTTTTATTCCTTTTTTTTTTCCAGATTGCAGCATCCTATGGAAATGCTGTTTGCATTTTTGAACCTCTTGGTGTAAATTCTCATAAAAGAAATAGTGTAAGTATGTACATCAGGACTGTAACTCAGTTTAGGCTCTTAGGCCAAAATCTGCCAGTCAGTGATTATTACTGACATTATTACATTGGCATACAAAAGACTAATGGATAAAAGCTTTCTAATATCCATAATAAAATTGGATGGGTTGAATTTTCCACTGCATGAATCAAACTGGGGACTGCACTAAGTTCCCAACATCTTGTTCTTGAATCTTGTGCTAGAGTGGCAAGGTGAGAATTGGTGTTTCTTCAGCTTGAAGAGATGGTCAGATCTGGGGCAGAGACATGCAGAAGGGTACCCAGGTTTGTTCTAGTAGCACACTCAGGCCTGAATATGTTCAAGCAGGTGTAACAATCCTTGTTGCATCTCTACTGCCATCCCTTCTGTTGTTAGAACTTCATGACCTAACTAGTTTAATCTACATATATATATGTATGTGTGACAGGTCCTGATCTGGTTCACAGGGCACTCTGTGATGCATGTATTTAATATTAAACTGTTAAAAGAATTATTACAACTAGATTCAATACCTGCCACTGGCTTAATAGCAATTTCAGAAAGAAATACTGATACCTTTGTATTTTGCTGTTGAAGTGAGAGTTAATCCTTTGCTGTCTTTAAATTACAGCAACTAAAGTGCCAGTGGCTTAAGACTGGACAATTCTTCCTCAGTTCTATGACTTACAACCTGGCGTGGGATCCTCAAGGTAGAGTGAAGTTTGTACTTATGAGAACTTTAACAGAAGTTATTTTTATTGTAATAAAGTGAGAGCATGAATATGGGCATTTTAGATGATCAGTTCTCAGGCTGTATTGCATAAAAGGTGAGGCTACATTTGTGAAGATGCCATGCCAAGTATTTTGAATCTCTTATGCTAGATCTTAGCTTGGGAATCAAGTGCTAAGTTGCTAACTGACTTAAATTACCACTAATAATCATTTAAATCCAATTTGATCACAAGTAAAATCAGCAGTGTACCTGGACACAGATAAGATGTCTAACAACTGGTATTTGAGATGGGAGCAGCTTTTTGGCATCTGCAACATTCACTGTTAAAGTTGCTCCATCATTTGAAGTCACCAAAACCCCTTGATATTCTTTCTTAAAAGCTATCATGAATTTAGAATTGTTTAATAAGAACTGTATAATATATTAATTCCCTATCATATTTAAAATGGACTTCAATACAGTTGAGTTTTCAACCTGTTTTGCCTAATTCTCAACAAAATACACTGACAGGCTTCATCATTCACTGTACACATATCATCTGGCTTCACAGCTGGGATGTTCCTCCCTTTCAGGTAACAGGCTGCTGACAGCAACTGGCTTTTTGCAACTGTGGGCCCCTCCATCTAGTGACATTCTGGAAGAAGATGAAGATGATCCAGACAATCAGATCAAAGATGATAAAGTTCTCCCTGTTCTAAATGACTGGAAATGTGTCTGGCAGTGCAAGTGAGTGAGATAGCTTTTCCTTTCAGACAAATTTCAACACCACCTCATCTCTTCTCTCAAACTATATTTTAAAGTGTGTTTTTAAATCAGCTTAAAATACTATAAAATTCAAGTTATTCTAAATAAAAATTACTGACTTTGTCAAGTGTCCTGTAATCAGAAAACCTAGTCAGAGGTGAACCAAACTGAACTGTGCAATTTATCAAAGTTGTCCTTTTTTTTCTCTTTGAGAGCAGTGCTGAGATAATTGGAGGAGACTGAACAGAGGAGCAGGCAGATAACGCTGCACTGATAAAGATCAGAGCTGCTTCCTAAATCTTAGGAAGAGTGCCCTGAAAGTTCTTCTACCCAGTTCTATTTGAGATACATGTTACAGAAGTGCTGCAGCCATTTCTATATCAACCCAGACTGGGGGGGCAGTTGCATATGAACTTCTTTCCTCTTGACTTTTTGGAAGTCATTTTTTTCTGCTCACAAGCTGTTGTATAGGCTGCTTTCCTTTTTCAGTCATCTGACCCATGAGCTGTAGTCACAGACAAACAGTATTCCAAATTATCTAAAAGATCTTCACTTTTCTTTCTACCTACTATTTGTCTTGGCTTCTATGCTCTTGCTAATTGTAAAGTATGTTTAAAGCAACAAGTATAAAATACTAATATATTGAGTTTAAATAATTAACAGTAATACTTAACCAACAGAATAAATATGGAATAACACATAGATTTTACTTACAACTTAAACCTTTCCTCTTGTGCTGTTTAGGACTGCAGTATCAGTTCATTTGATGGCATGGTCTCCTGATGGTGAATACTTTGCAACAGCTGGGAAGGTAAGGACAAAAAAAAAGAATAATTGTTTGTAGTGATTTGCATTTGTTTGACAAAACTAAATAAGTCATATGGAATAATCCTGGACCATACACTATTGTAGTCTGAGCAAAGTTAAATTATTGTCCCATGTAATGCTGTACTTTCATGTAATCCATTAATTTCAAAAACAAGAAAATGGATTTTGGTACTCTTCTTGAATGCTAAAGAATCAACCTGGAAATACAGGGACTGTCATGCAGGCTTCTATGTGTGTGTGTGTGTGTGTATATATATATTTATATATATACACATATAAAGGTATACTTTTTAAAGGTGCTGTAAATGATGAGGCTAACCGTTAGATGAGTGTGAAAGAACACACATTTAAACTGCTCTGTGCTGAACTCAGTGGATAAATTAGAACAAATCTTCTGTTTAGTGCATTCTGGGTTTCATCATCACTTCTATTTCAGTTTTGTATATTTTTTGTCAGATTGCTGTTCAAGCTAAGCTTTCAATTAATAATTCTTTTCAATTTTACCCTGTCATTTGAGTGATTCCCTTTGCTTTTCATGTATTTATTACATGCACTTAACATGAGTTCAACAATGAGATTAATTTTAGGAGATTTTTTTGTTTTTACACTTCCTAAAGAGGACACTGAATTTGATGAGGTAGATGAGTTCCAGAAGCTATTTTCAGTCTGTAGACCAATCTATATTAATTGTTTAATGAGATACACAGCTTTGCTAAGAATTCTTAACAGGGCTGCCTATCAGACTTCCTTCTTTCAGAACCTGTGGGCAGATACTGTATTTAGTGATGCTTGCCAGGAATTACTGCCTTTTATCTGCACTCTCAGAGGACTGTAATTTATTTATTTATTGACATTATTCTGTATCTCCACTCCAGCAGAGTGAAATCCAGGACATTAGTTAAATAAGTGGTCTTAGAAATGGGTTGCCTGAAAAAAATGCAAATAGTTTGAGCTACAAATGAAGTTTTTCTGTTATTACCAGAACAGCAGTTTCTATATTAGTTGGAGTTCTCTTTTTTTTTGGGTGATGTTCTTGTTTATAGCTAACCCCATGGTTCTTCATTGCTTTACTTAGGATGACTGCCTCTTAAAGGTTTGGTATCCTATGACTGGTTGGAAGTCATCTCTTCTGCCCCAAGAGAATGAAGAGAAGAAGAAATCCTCAGGGGCTGTCAACTTCTCATTCGTGTACTTGGCGCACCCTCGGGCAGTGACGGGCTTTTCGTGGCGTAACATCAGCAAGTACATGCCCAGGTCTGAAACCTCTCTGTTCTCTAAAATACAAGCAAGCCTTTCTCCAAGGAGTTGTTAACACTCTTCTTAAAGTTTCTCCATCAAGAATATGATGAGATTTCTCTGCTTATACTTTAAAGGCATAAACCACATAAACAACAAGTGAGATTTATTCTAAAGCGTGGTGTAAACTTCAGTGCCTTTTCAGCTGTGCAAAGAGTTATAGATCTAAGCCTTTGGTTTCACAAATGGTGCTATGATATTGGAACGAAAATATTATTAAACAATTATTAGCATTTAGTAAGGCATTTTCTGCACCTTTTAAATATAATGGTGTTTAATTAGTTGTTCGCTTTCACTGTTCATTATTTGGTAAAATTTATGCATTCTTCACATAGTCCAGCAAGTCAGATAGTTTAGGCAGTTTCATAGCTGGTGTTTCATAAAATCTGTTGCTTTTATCCAATAATAACCTTTCCATCTTCACATGCATTTTTTTTTGCCAATAATCTGTGGGTTTAGCACATCCCTACAGATACCAAACCTTTAATTAGGGGACAGGCAGAAATTCGGGAGAAAAAATAATTACCAAATACTTGTATACTCTCCTAATTTCTCCTGTGTCTGTGTAGCTATTTCAATTACATGGGGTAGTAACCTTGCTATGTCTGTTGGTAGGGGTTTGGTCTGTAATGTGTTACTCACATCATGTCTTGATGGCATCTGTCGGCTGTGGGCAGAGACGCTGTTACCAGAAGATACTCTTCTGGGGGAGCAGATCTGTGAAATTAGCACCTCCAGCATCAGCAGCACCACCTCTCAGTCTGGAAAGCAAAAGGACAGAATACAGCATGCACTAGAGGTATGAGGAGACACTTATTTCATCAATTTTTTAATTTCAGGATTCTTAACACAAGTATTTAAAGAATGTAGCATTCTAAGGATGTTCATTATCTAGTGTTTGTAACAGAGGAGCCTGAATTATTTCAGATCAGTTTTGGAAGTCTATTACTAAACAGTGAAGAAGGCAGAGACTTTGCAACTCTCCACCCAAGCTCCATGTTCTTAAAACTCAATGTACTTTTTCTATACCTAATAGTGATGAGAAGAGACAGTGTTTAATATGGAATAGTAAGTGATGGTTTCATTCATTCTGATTTGGTCTGAAAGTCTGTAGTTTTCAAATCAGTGGAAGCAGAAAACAAGCTTTTAATTTTAACTGATTTGATAATTGCATTTCCAAAAGGTGACATTATAGGGCTCAAATTTCATTTCCAGTCATATCAAGTCTATTAAGTTTGCAGTAAGGAAAAACCTATCAACATAAAAACAAGAAAACAAAACAAAAATCCAGCCACCCCAATCCACTTCCTTGTAGAATATTACAGTCAGAAGTTCTTACTTCTTACACTGACCATCAAATATGGAGAGTAGAACCAGCTGTGTTTTGGTCTGTTGAATCAGTTGTGCTCTCAGCAATTTGCACAATTATTACACCATTTTTGCCCTAATTATTATAAATATTACATTGCAAATTATTACAATATTACAAAATTATTACAGAAAAAAGTTATTTATAGGTTAATGCTTTTAGATTGTTGTAATCTTGTTTTTGAATGCTACACAAAATTGCATGTTTTTGTGTTGTTAAGGAAGGTATTAAAGGAACTTTCAGAAGTCTGTTAGATGAGCTTTGCCTTTGGCCAGAACAGATGTACACATGTTACTAATTTCTGTTGAAATCTATTGAAAACAATCCTTTTGAAAGTAGCCTTGACTACTTAGGTAGAGAAAACCTTTAGGCTTTATGTAAGTGTGGATTTTTACCTTGCAGTTATTTAGCATTTCTTAATGTATTTCTCTTTCTAACCATACCAGACAATTCACCAGTTGAAAAACATGAGGAAAGGCCAAAGGAGATCCTCAGTCCTGGTGACCCACACGGATGTACTGCCAGATCAGCAGGGAACTCACGAAGTGCAGCGTCACATTTCCCACCATGCCAATGCCCTGGGGCACTTCCACATAGCAGCAAGCATCAACCCCAATACAGGTGACACAAGCACTTGTTAAACTGCATGAACATACTAGCACAAAAGGAAGAAATCAAGGGGGCTGAGCTGCACAGACGTTGTTTTGCCTAAATGAATCCAGGGAATTTGTAGGAAGGTTTCACAAGTCTGTTATTTGGCATTGAGTTTTGCAAGACTAATGAGGCTGAATTTATTCTGAATACCTTCAGCTCTTTTTTAAAAGCCATTTACATTCATGTTTGCACATGATAAAGCACAAGAAACTACATTTCAAGTCTGCTTGGTGTTTGTTCAGTTTTGGGAGACAATGAAATACAGGAAGTAGAAGATTTGCATCCTACAGAATACATACTGAATGAAAAAAAACTGTACTAGGGAACCAGCTGCTTTTTATAGAATAATGCAGAATATTTTAAACAAGGAAAAGATTAACGAGCAGTCATGTGTCTTACCTAATATCTGTACAAATGACAACACTGCAACATATTGAACTAAGCAATTAGAACTGTTGAGAATTATTTTTTTTATTATTATTACAATTACATGTAGAAACTTGATCTGCATTTTACAGGTGCAAATTCTTTTCTAAGTAAAATAAGTTAAATGTCCTAATTAAGAAAACTGTGTATATATGCATTTGTACTTGTGTGCATATACATATATCAAGCTGAACAGTTTAATATATAGCTTTTATATTTGTTTAAATAATTTCCACAGATATTCCATCAGTCTTGGCTGGAACAGCTTTTAATACAGATGAAGGAAATGGAGGCTTCGTTGTCCACTGGCTGAATAATAAAGAATTTCATTTCACATCCTCTATTGAAGTATTTATGCAGCATCTAAGAAAAATTTCTGAACAACAACTAGAACAAGATTTTGATGTTGAGGTTGAAGAGGAAGAAGAAATGGAAGAAAAAGAGAGAGGTCTACACATGAAGTTAGATCATGGTTAGTAATATTGATATAGGTAGCACAATAATTATTTTGAAGCACATTAATGCAATAATGGATGCTAATATTTAGCACAAGAATTTTTAAGTGCTAACATTTTAGCACTGATCTAAAAATAAGCAGACATTTACAGCTGAATTTTTTTACTGTGGTAACTGTAAACATGACATTCAATGCTGTTGGAATGCAATAATGATATACACAGTGAGAAAGAATGTGGCTTTTCTCTTTCATTTCCATTTGGTATATATTCCACTGAGCTGTGGAGTTACAGATAAGACCTGCTCTCTGTCTTTGTCAGTAATGACACACCAATTTATGGCAAGCTTTAAGAAGGGCTGGACTTTAGTTCCATTTTAATGCAACTGCACTGTTTCCAGTACTGGTGAGATTTACATCTTACACTTGTTCACAAAGGATTGAAGTGAATATTTTGAAATTTATGATGGAAACATATCCAACCATAAATACTTTATATTGCCATGGGAGGCTCACAGCCAGTAAGAATGTGTAAAGATAAAAATCTGTCCACAGAAACCAGGAAGACCCTCTAGTGACAGTAAACTGGTTATACATTTTGTCATTTATAAGGCTTAGGGTCTTAAAATCGACATTACCAATGCAGTAGTTAAGTGTGTGATAATTCCTGCATTATAGGAACACACACTACATGCTACTTTTATCAATTATCATATACCATCTATTTCATTATCTCCTTCTAAATAGAGAAAATAAACCAAACAAAACCCAAACAAATAAAAACCAATCAAATTTGTATCTGGCATTCATATAAAATATGTGAGTTTACACAGTTGATCAGAATAGGCTTAGGCAGAGCATAGTTATATAGTTATATTTAATCTTACTTGTATTGCATATTTAGAAGTAATAGTCAAAAGTCAGAGCTTCATATTCTTGTACAGAACAACCCAAAGATGTTTCTACCCTCTGTGTGCAGGAATGTTAGCAGCAGCTCAGAAAATACTGTGGGTTTTGGATAGAAAATGATAGGGAAATCTTTGCAATGGATAAACCAGGACTTTGTTTCTTTCCTGTTGCAGAGTTGTCTATAGATAGAGAATCAGAGACAGGAACTGGCACAGGCTCTTCAGAACATGAAGATGGAGAAAGAGAGGGGAGCCCCAAAGCATCCCTGCTGGCAGGCCCACGGATGCCTCTTCCAACTGTTCTGTTGGATCGGAAGATTGAGTTGCTGGTCACTGAATGGAACAGAAACCCAGACATGCTCTTCACCATCCACCCTGTTGATGGCACCTTTTTGGTGTGGCATGTGAAATATTTAGATGAATACACTCCAGGCATCTTTCGACAAGTTCAGGTATTACATTGTACATTTGAAATTGCTTTATTACCTGGCATCTTAATCAACAATCTTCGTTGATTTTTAGATCTGTTTTGTTCTAATTTTTTAGGTGCTGTTTCATTCTAATTTTTTTTAATTTATTTTTTTTTTTTAGGTTTCATTTTCCTCTAGGATTCCTGTTGCATTTCCATCAGGTGATGCTAGTTCCCTTAGCAAAAACATTATGATGTATGCCTGCCCTGTCTTTGTAAAAGACAGCAGTAATGCTGTACGTCAGAGGACAACGGACTTTGCAGATAAGCCTCTGGCAGACAGAGGACCAAGCTTTGCCCAGGACAGTGCAAACGTGATTCCTCCCGTGGTAATGATGATTTCCAAACACATAGATGGCTCTCTCAACCAGTGGGCAGTCACTTTTGCTGATAAATCAGCTTTCACTACTGTGCTGACTGTGTCCCATAAATTTAGGTACTGCGGTCACCGTTTCCACCTCAACGACCTAGCCTGCCATTCTGTGTTACCATTGCTGCTGACCTCTTCTCATCACAATGCTCTCCTCACTCCTGAGGCTGACACTTCCTGGGACTCTGAGAGGATAAACAGAATAATGGATCCTGTTAAACATGGGAAAGGTTCTTCTAGGCAGCAGCTCAAAAACGCAGCAACACGAACGTTCTACGACCCCAACGCCATCTACAGCGAGCTGATCCTGTGGAGAGTGGACCCCATAGGGCCCTTGTCTTACACTGGGGGAGTGGCTGAACTGGCCCGAATTAACTCTCTCCATACCTCAGCTTTCTCTAACGTGGCCTGGCTTCCAACACTTATCCCCAGCTATTGCCTTGGTGAGTACACTCAGCATGTGTTCGTACACACTGTGAGTTGGAGAATGAATCCATTAAATTACTGTTGTGTTTGGGCTGTATTTATATTAACTTTTCAGTCATTTCTATGTATTAAGGGAATTTATTTTCTTTGTAATTTTATTTGTGTCAAATTTATTATTTTTGACACAAGCTACCTCAAAATCATCTGATCTGTGTGCAGTTGTGGATCAGCTAACATCCAGTAACCTATTTGAGTAACCAGTCATCATTCTCAGAAAGAATAAGATGCTCCCTTTCTTCAGTGCTTTAGACAGCTTCACTGAGTGCTACCTGCAGTGAAATGGTATTAACACTGACTTGGGCATCTGGGTTGTTGGCCACATACAGCTGCAGGAGGCAGTGGGTTGAACAGAACTCCTATTTGGACCACTTGAATACCTGAAATAACATGAAAGACTTTCAACCAAAATTTACAGTATCAAAATGTTTTAACCTGCTGGCTAAGAACTCTGCTTAGAGGATCCTGAAACAATACCAAAATTCTTCAGGCCATCAGTGGTTTACCAAAGGTTATTTTAAAAGAAATACATTAACTTCACAGAACTGCAAACCTTACTTTCTTAGAGGTCAGACAGTACAACATCTGATGGCTGATGCCCTAAGGCAATTCTTCAGGTTTTGTATTTAATTTTAGGGCTTTCTATTGTGGTTAGAAAAGTTACCTCTACAAATGTGACTCTCTTAATCCACTCAGATACTTAGCTTTAAATGATCCTAAAGATGCTGTTGTAGTAGTTGTCATCTTCAGGTACAGTACTGAAAATGTAATTTGTGCTGTGGATAGAACATTACATTTTATATTAATGATGCCAGGTTATTTTATTACACTGAGGCCAGTTTCAGCTTTGCAATCATTACATGGGTGTCAAAGATGTACAACCTCAGAAATCCAGGATATGCTTAATAAAGGCATAATGTCTTTGATTTAAAATCAAATAAATCCGTTTTCTCTGCTCCCATAGTAACACTTCGTGCTGAATCCCAGAGTCTTCTAAGCACAATAACCAGCTGCTTTCCCTCTTGTAATCTAAGAGGAAAATAGAATGGAAAACCTTGTGTAAAGCCTGTTGTATATCCTCTAGAAAAGCAAAACAAAGACACTCTGTTACAGTATTTCATATATTATTCCCTACTGTAGATCTATTTCTCCCCACACTTCTATACCTGCAGTTTTAAATGGAGGGTATTCATAGAGCTTAATTTTATCCAAGGAGCCTAGAGACAGTAAACAAGTAAAACAGGAATAGCTAATTTAGCTTTTCTGAACAGCTTACCTTAGGCTCCTGCTCTAAACTGTCTCACAATAGTGTAAATAGAGTTAGTCCTTCCAAGCAGCTCCTTAGTGAGGAGCACATAAATGTTCCCTTCAGTGTGCTACATACTGGCTTTTGCCTTTGTAAACCCTGTTTGTAAATACATGTGAATTCTGCTTAGATTATTCAACTTTTATGAAGATTTTCAGTTATTTAAATGAGAAAGGGAATTATTTCAAAGTTCAAATAACTGTTTTAATGCATGCATTTGATTAGACTTTTTGCTTCAGTGCCTTAGCAGAGTGAGATACTGTGGATTGTAGACTACTCAATGCCATTTGAATGCTGCTGTTACTTAACTGATAATTCTGTTTTCTATTAGGTACATACTGCAACTCTGCTAGTGCTTGCTTTGTTGCATCTGATGGCAAAAACCTGAGACTCTATCAAGCTGTTGTAGATGCACGAAAACTTCTAGATGAATTATCTGACCCTGAATCATCTGTAAGTTACATAGAAATGGTTTGAAAATACTAAAATAAAACAAATATAGGTAATATATTTTTTCCCCTCTTCAGTGGTTTATCTTCACTCAGTTCTGTGTCATTTTTGTGCCATTCTGTGTATAGATCTTATGCATTATACCTTGCATAATTACATGCTTTGCAGCTGTCTGGGAAGATCAGACAGAAATGCAGTCATTACTGCCAAGAGTGGCTGCACTGAAATAAAATTTCCCTGACAGGCTTCCCCAACATGTAGCAGGAGGGGAAATTAAAAAGTAGGATTTCTTTTTGTCTCCTGAAAAGGAGAATCATGAGGAAGTGAGAAAGTGAAGACAGAGGAGTTGGGTCTATCAACATAAGTTACAACTAGATATGAGGAAGGGCAGAGAAGGGGGGGAGAGAAGGGGATTGGCCAGTTATTGCCAAGGGTAGTTTTTTTTTTGCTGTACTAAGCTATTTGTTCATGCATTTTAATCTTCCATTTCTGTGACTTTAAGCAAAGACTGACCTTGCAGTGTTACAGTATAAAGCCAGTGCATCTTTTTTTTTTTTTCCCCATTACTGTGTTATTTGATTGGAGTCCTGCAAGACTGAGCCTTTCACTCTGCTGATCAGTCTGAGGACTCTGTTCTAGGAAGAGCTTCAGCTGGACTGATTCATTTTTTTATGCCTTGTGACAAATCTTGAAGCTTTAAACAAAAGTGGAGCAGCATATTTAAGTTTCTCATGGCACAGATACTAAGTTATGTTATGAAGGGATAAATCTTTAAATAAACAACATTTGGCTTCCATAAAACCCCTTGAATAGCTGCAGAATCCAAACAGTGCAAATGTCTTAATAAACAAATTATTCCTGAGTGCCAAAGCAACAACATGAAGATGTCTGTTACAGTTTATGCCAAAAAGGAAAACTGAAGCATCAAAAATGTACTAAAACTCTTCTCACTTTGCTCTGTTTCAGAAACTTATTGGGGAGGTGTTTAACATTGTGAGCCAACAATCCACTGCTCGACCTGGATGCATTATTGAACTTGATGCAATAACTAACAAAGTAAATAAATGGTTAACTCTTTAAGGATATCACATAAAGGTGTTAAACAGCTTTGTCTGTTAATTAACATAATTGTGGAAAAAGAGATGCCATTCCTCTCTAGTGATGACTGCCTTGACTTTGAGACTAAGATACCTTGAGCATTTTAGTCAATTTTTCAGCTGTTAACTAATACAGCTCTATATTTCAGTGAGGAGCTGGTGCTATTACACCTTGTTCTTACTCACAGACATGTTCCAGTGCTGTTTTCTGTTAGGAACCAGCCTGTGGAAAACAAGCAATAAAAACAAGAAATCATAAAACACATATCTGGATATTTTTGACATTGTATAAAGAAGTACTTCTCTACTTGACACTAAGTTTCCATATCTTTTAATTATTAATCACATAGAATCTTTGATTTTTTTAAAGTTCAGATTTACAAAACATTTTTCTGTAATTTTTATAGATCAATAGAGGGAACACATTTTTCTCTGGAAAAAGAGGGTGTTTTGCAACATGAACGGTTTCTCATCATTGTCTTTGGGGGACATATTTTCCCTTGCCTTCAGAAAAAAGTTTCACTCCCAGCAGCTTCCTTTGTAGAGAGGTAGAGGTATTGCAAATAAATATGTTGCTGTCAGGAAGGATAGATCTTGAGATATCCAAGAGAAGATAAACATCTGTAATTCATTCTGGGTTTTGGATTTCTCAAGCAATTGCTGCAGAAATGTCTTCCCATTGAAGAGGGAGAAAAGTTTTAGAGTCCTTGCCACCCTTATTTAATTAAAATCTAAAGAAATAAAAGACAATCAGATACTAATTCATCTGCCAATAACTGCAGCAAAAATGTTATTACAGAATTTGCCTGTCATGGTAGATGTTAATTAAATTATTTGAATATACAAGCAATAGGTTCTGGAATATTCTGTTCTTAATGGGAGAGGAAAACATTTAGATTTTTTTGATGCATTAAAATAATTTACAATAAATCACAAAAGAAGTGATCCTCATGGGTAGCTAGATTGCACAGAAGAATAATTAATTAGTACAAAATGTTGCTGTTCTGGAAGGGTAACTATTGCTTCATGTTTCAGTGTGGCTCAAACACACAGTTGCTTCATGTCTTTCAAGAAGACTTCATTTTGGGATACAAGCCACATAATGAGGATACAGAAGGCAAGGAAACAGAGATATTTTTCCAGCCATCACAAGGTATAGCATAAAAGGGATGAAAATGAATGAAGTAGGTACCAAAAATGTTCTTAATATTGAAATGTAGGCAGCATGTTCCAGTTTCCTTTTTAAGGAGAATTCAGTAAAAATGGGTTTCAGGCTGCTCAGGTTAATTGTAGTTTTACATGGTAAGGGTATTGAGCAAAGCCATTATAATGTGCTTAGAGTTAAACATTTTAGCTTATATGACAAAGTCCAGTTTTCAAAATCTTTTCTACACAAATAAAAAAAGAGAACAGAAGTTTATTTTCTGCATCAATACATAGGTCCAGGTGATAAAGAGATCACTGATTGTAGTTATCACTAACTGATTTCCACCTTGGTAGAAAGTAACCAGGGAATTTGATACAGACTTACACCTTTAAAAGAAAAGGGAAGAAAGCAGGCAGGTGGAAAAGAGTCTTTACAGTTGAGCAAAATAGTTCAGACTGACTGAGAAGGCAAATAAATCTAATAAGATGGATTTGCCTCTCATACTCACATTGTCTGTAAGGCTGTTTTCATAATTCTTCTGTAATTCTGGGCAAACAACTTGTCAGTTTAAAATATTATTAATGGTACTGCTTGAATATTTTTTATAATCAAGTAATTTCAAAGAGGGTTAAACTTTAAGTATCAATGGTTTGAGAGTCTTCTGGTATGAAAAATACTTCTGTTGCACATAACCCTTGTGGCAGTGACACTGTTTCCTTGACAGGGTATCGTCCACCACCCTTCTCAGAGAAGTTCTACTTAGTAGTCATTGAAAAAGACCCTACTGGCTGCTCTGTTCTTCAGATGTGGCACCTGCATCTCAAATCTGTGCAGGCCTGTTTAGGTGAGTGACTGACTGTTGTTTTCCTACAGATAGACATCTTTTTTATATTATTTAAAACATAAAACTCAGTCATCTATTTTAAAACAAATTGTGGTACCTTTGTCAAGCAGAAGCCTCAAAGTCAGGAATCTTCAGATTGATTTATCAATACAGTAAGATCCTTCTGAGCATTGGTTGCATTCTGTGCAGATAGTGATAGAAAATGCTCTTGATAGGGGGTAATGTACTTCATCATAGAGTGCTTTAGGCTGGAAGGGACCTCCAGAGGTATCCAGTCCAACTTCCCTACACATGTAGGGACATCTCCTCCCAGAGCAGGTTGCTGAGAGTCTCCTCAAGCCTGTCCTTGAATATCTCCAGGGATGGGGCCTCCACCACCTCCCTGGGCAGCCCATTCCAGGATCCATCACCCTCACATTAAAGAATTTTTTTCTAATATCCAACCTAAATCAATCCTTTCCCAGCCTAAACCCCTTACTCCTTGTCCTGTCATTACAAACCCTTTTGAAAAGACCTTCCCCTGCCTTCCTGTAGCCCCTTCAGGTATTGGGAAGTTAAAATAAGGTCCCCCCCAGAGTATTCTCCAGGCTGAACACCCCCAACTCTTCATTTTAAGCTGTATTTTAGAATGTTACAGGTATCTTACAGCTAATAGTTACAGCCTGCAATAAAACCAACACAGCCAGCACACAACATGTAATTATTTTCTCTCTAACTTAACACCATTAAAAAAAATAAATCTGATGATAGGAGATTCTTGCCTTCCCTTTACCTATAGACAACTTTTTAAACACTGGTAATTTTTTTTTTAATATAGCAAAACCAACTGAAACAATTTCATCAGATAAGAAGCTGAGTGTACCTGAGCAAAAGACTATGGAATCTTCTCCAGATATATCACCTGGCATGAGTTCCATTCCACGATCTTCATCAATTGCTAATCTTCAGACTGCTAGCAAACTCATTCTGAGCTCCAGACTCGTGTATAGCAAACCTCTGGATCTTCCTGCTGGTGTGGAAGTAATAAGAGCAACTCCTTCAGCAGGTCAGTTTAACACTTTTATATCCAGTTGGCCCACTAAATTACCTTGTGTTCATGGGATTCTGTCTCCTGAGCTTATCACAGGGGACATGGGGCTGAAAAGGCTCTTTCAAACCATTGTGTCCATGTTCTGTTAGCCTTTCATAAATGTATCAAGAAAGGAAAGAAGAACAGAAAGATGTTCATGAAACTTCTCTAATAGTTGGAAACTTCACTTATAATCTTAATTTATTAATGTAAAATTTATACCTGCTTGCTCATCTGTCAGTATTAATGTTCTTTGTATACAGTTTTCTTTTAGCCTCATACACCATCTTCTGTCTTTGTCTCCTGTCTTTTGAGTTTTCATGTTTTTTTTCCTTTTCCTCTTCTGTTACATAGTAGGCTGTATGAACTATCTTAACTTCCTCAAGCTCATCTGATTAAGGCTTTGTATTCTTCCCATTACTGTAACAACCCTTCTCTGAATTAGTTCAGTTCTTCCCTGCTTTGAGCAGTGCCCAGGAAGGCAGATGAACAATGTTCAAGCTGCAAGACTGTTAAGAGTCTTAAATTGGTCCTTACCCAACTCAGGTTGTCAAGTTCCCTATCAGCAGTTAGATAGTGTTATGGCTGCCTTATTCCTAAAGGAATTCTACTTTATGTTACTAAATCAAACATGTTTGCTTTAACTCCAGGTCACCTGAGTTCTTCCTCCATCTACCCAGTGTGCCTTGCACCCTACTTGATAGTGACGTCGTGTTCAGACAACAGAGTGCGGTTCTGGAGGTGTGCTGTAGAGACAGACCCCAGCAGCAGGAGTGAAGAGAGGGAAACCTATCACTGGAGAAAATGGCCTTTGATGAATGATGAAGGAGAAGACAACAGTAGCACAGTGAGCATAGTAGGAAGGCCAGTTGCAGTTAGCTGTTCTTACACGGGACGTCTGGCAGTAGCCTACAAACAACCCATACAGCATAATGGGTTTGTTTCCAAAGAATTCTCCATGCATGTTTGTATACTTGAATGTGAGTCTACAGGAGGCTCAGAATGGGTTTTGGAACAGACAATTCATCTGGAAGATTTAGTTAAGGTTGGAAGTGTACTTGATTCAAGGGTCAGTGTAGATAGTAATTTATTTGTTTACAGTAAATCAGATGCTTGTTTGAATAAAGACAAATACCTGGTGCCCAGTATCAAGCATTTGGTGCATTTGGACTGGGTATCAAAAGAAGATGGTTCACATATATTGACGGTTGGAGTTGGTGCCAACATCTTCATGTACGGAAGGCTTTCGGGTATTGTCACAGATCAGAGTAGCAGCAAAGAGGGAGTAGCTGTCATTACTTTACCACTAGGTGGTAGCATCAAGCAAGGGATAAAGTCCAAGTGGGTGTTGCTTAGATCCATTGACCTGGTGTCGTCGGTAGATGGCACTCCTTCACTGCCTGTGTCTCTGTCGTGGGTGAGAGATGGCATTCTGGTGGTGGGGATGGACTGTGAAATGCACGTTTATGCCCAGTGGAAACACGCCGTCAAGTTTGGTGATGGAGAAAGTGATGTGTTTACTACTGAAGACTCAACCACACAAGATCCACTCAAAACAAGCGTGATAGCAAAGAAGACCAGTGTCATTGATGGGGCAGGCATTGTGGATGATGTTTTTGGCACTCCAACTGTCATTCAGGACGGGGGCCTTTTTGAAGCTGCTCACGTTCTGTCACCTACTCTACCCCAGTACCATCCAACCCAGTTACTGGAACTGATGGATCTGGGCAAAGTTCGCCGAGCCAAAGCCATTCTCTCCCACTTAGTTAAATGCATTGCAGGAGAAGTTGCCATAGTGAAAGACACAGAGGCTGGAGAAGGAACTGGTCCTAAACGCCATCTGTCTCGCACCATTAGTGTGAGTGGCAGCACTGCAAAGGACACCATCACAGCTGGAAAAGATGGCACTCGAGACTACACAGAGATAGATTCCATTCCCCCACTGCCACTCTATGCTCTGCTTGCTGCAGATCAAGATGCCACTTACGTCGCTGAAGAAACTTCTAAAATACCTCAGGGCTCTGAAGATCATGCTAAGAGAAAAACAGAAGATCAGTACTCAGACCTATTCCAGATCCAGCCTATTACAACTGAGGACTTTATCGATTTCGAGCCTGAAAAGAGGGAGAGTAAATCCAAAGTTATTAACCTTTCACAGTATGGCCCAACTTACTTTGGTCGAGAACATGCTAGTGTCCTTTCAAGCCACCTGATGCACTCAAGCCTACCAGGCCTCACTCGACTGGAGCAGATGTTCCTTGTAGCTTTGGCAGACACTGTGGCCACGACAAGCACTGAACTAGATGAGAACAGAGATAAGAATTACTCAGGTTAGTAAATGATCTATTGAATTCATATTCTTGCCCTTCTCAGCAAAGGTAAAATTTGTCTGAAGGCTAGCAGCAGTTATTCAGATTAGATACAGTAAGAAAAACATTTAATTATAAATATCTACCTATATTTCATACATAATAACTTGTAGTTCAAGTTCTCAAGTTTAGAAACATACATCACATTGCATATGTTGGATATCTGCCTCTTGCAGTCACTCTCCTGTTCAGCAGTCAGTATTTTCTGTTCTCTAGGAAGAGACACCCTGGATGAATGTGGCTTGAGGTATCTGCTGGCCATGCGTTTGCACACCTGCCTCCTGACATCACTGCCACCTCTGTATCGAGTTCAGCTGCTGCACCAAGGTAATTCCTACACAGCTATTGCTCTGGTGTCATCCACTGGAGCTGGCAGGATCTGGTTATGTTTGACTTCTAATCTTGCAGTATTTCCATTAGCTGTGTGTTCATTTTTTATTAGATCTATCTGATTAAGGCTCTCCTCTTGTACAGGCTCATTATAAGCTTCCCTATAGGCACTGTGGGTAGCAAAAAATGTACAGCTCTAGAAGAGAAGAAAAAATCTGCCCCACTCAGTTTGAGGCTTAAGTTCCCCAGCCAGGTAACATACAGATTGTATATCCTTTTCATTGTTTCTGCTGGAAGATTGAAGATACTGCTTTATGTGAGCATGACTTTATCTTACCTTAAACATTCTTTTATTATTTTCATCACAGCATGTTTTTTCCTTGCTCAGTCTGAGTAAATTCAGTTGTGAAATGCAAGAATGAAAAGCAGGCACCATCTAAATGCAGAATGGGTCTGCCTTTGCAGTAACAGAGTATTTTCCTTCAATCCTTCACCAGATAACTAGTACATACATGAGTGGGGTACTAGAAAATGATGGAGGAAACACTGAGGAGAGTACATCCCTAGTAGCAAAAGGAGGTGTCAGCTGTTCCTTTAGCAGCTGTACTTCCAGTTGAGGGAAACAGTCTCTGTCACATCTACCTAAGTCTCCAGTCAGAGACCCCACTTCGCATCTCTGACATATTCCATTTGCTATTAACGAGTCTGAATCTCAGAATTTTATTATCTTCTGTTACTCTTTAGGTCTCTCTACTTGCCATTTTGCATGGGCCTTTCATTCTGAGGCTGAGGAGGAGTTGATAAATATGATTCCTGCTATCCAGAAGGGAGACCCACAGTGGTCTGAATTAAGAGCTATGGGTATTGGTTGGTGGGTCAGGAACATTAACACACTCCGGAGGTGCATTGAGAAGGTACTTGTTATTGCTGAAAAATTCCACTTCCATGCTGGTAGGTGTGCCCTGAAAAGATAGGCACAGACATTTGAATATAGCATATTCCATTCTACTCCAGACCAGACTAACTAGATTTTCTGTGCTAACTGATGTTGGCAGTCCTGGCTTGCAAATTTTGCTATTCAACAGTAGGATGTAATACAACTGATCTAGGGGAAAAACATTTCTGAATCACCTAATTTCTACCCCCAAGTATTTTACATGTTAAAGAAGGTAAGTACTTCATATTAATACTGTCACATTCTCTAAGAAGTCTCTTGTTTTCAGAGACATGAGACAGGATTGATCAGTAGATTAAACAGGGAATTATGCTTTAAGTTCAGTAGTGAGTTTTATTTAGGAAATAAATATATCTAAAAATATTAGTAAAAAAACATATATAGGGTCTTCTTGCAGATTTTGTAGCAGCACTCTAGAATGTAAAAGATCTGAACTGCAAATAAATGCAGGTTTTACTCTTCAGAAGAGTCAAAAAAATTACTGTTTTCTAGAAATTACACCTATATTAAATAAAACCAAAAGATCAGCAAATCTTATCTGCATGCAGTTTTCATATGGAAATCTAATAATGGGTTAAACACATTATATTTCTGAGAGAATATCTAGAACTGTTTCCCAGAGCTACCAGTGAGATTTAGCTCCTTACCCTAATAAGTTTCAGCTTGCTTGTAACTTGAAGTTTGGTGGGTTTGAATAATCACTAGCTTTTGCTTTGCACTGCAACAGATGAAGTCTCTGAGATGCCTGTGGAACAGAAGTACTTGCTAGTTTACTACATTTCCAAGTCACCTCTTCTAAAAATACATTTTTTAAAGTTCCAAGATACTCAAATAGCACAGGACTTAATTATCCTAACACTCCAAATTAAAAGCAATTACATCTCTGCTTCCTATAGAAAAAAACAAGTGGTGTTCATTAAAGAAATAGTATTCTCTTAAATATATGTAAATAATAAATTGAAAGAGCATCTTCAACTAATAATATGACTTACTGTAGCACTCTGAAAGAAAATATTTTTATTTGCACATTTGTAATGTCTCACTGTGGTGGAGAGGGGTTATTATCTGCAGTACTGCCATTTTTCTGGCTCTTGAAAATATTTAGAGTGTAATGAGAGCTGTTCACATCTGAATTCTGACAGACATTACCATTGCTTTGTAGAAATAACAGTCACCTGGACCATTCTCCCTGTCCAAAGCCAGGTGTTATTTAGATAAAGGCAACCTTTGGATTTTCAGTAATAATTGCAGGTTTTGTTTATACAGGTTGCAAAAGCTTCATTCCAGAGGAACAATGATGCTTTAGATGCTGCACTTTTTTACCTTGCTATGAAGAAAAAGGCAGTGGTGTGGGGTCTGTTTAGGTGAGTTCTGCTAACTGTGAGTTTGGTTAAATCTTAATTGACCCAGGAATGCAAAGCAGAACTCGTTCAAGATTAGAGTTGAATTTCAAGTGATGTTCAGGTGGTTATAGGCTAAGGTTCTATACTAACTAGCTGTATACGTTGCATTTCTTTATGCAGGTCCCAGCATGATGAAAAGATGACTGCCTTTTTCAGCCACAACTTCAGTGAAGATAGATGGAGAAAAGCTGCTTTAAAAAATGCCTTTGCTCTGCTGGGCAAACAACGCTTTGAACAATCAGCTGCATTTTTCCTGCTGGCAGGTTCACTGAAGGATGCTATAGAGGTATCCATTTCTCTAAAGTTGACATTTCCAATTTGAGCTCTGCCCTAGTGAGGCCACATCTGGAGTACTGTGTCCAGTTCTGGTTTCCCCAGTTCAAGAAGGACAGGGAAATACCAGAGAGAATCCAATGGAGAGCTGCTAAGATGGTTGAAGGGACTGGATCATCTTTCTTACAAGGAAAGGCTGAGAGACCTGGGGCTTTTAGCCTGGAGAAGACTGAGAGGGGATCTTATTAATATTTACAGATACCTGAAGGGAGAGTGTCCAGTAGAAAGGGCCAGTCTCCTTTCACTGTGATAGGATGGGAGGTGATGGTCATGAACTGGAGCATGGGGAGTTCCACATCAACATGAGGAAAAACTTATTCCCAGTGGGGGTGCCAGAGCATAGCACAGGCTGCCCAGAGAGGCTGTGGAGTCTCCTCTAGAGACTTTCAACACCCACCTGGATGTGTTCCTGTGTAGCCTGTCCTGGGTAATCCTGCTGTGGCAGGGGAGTGAAGTTGATGATCCCTTCCAACCTCTACTATTCTGTGACCTATGTTCTGTGCAACCTCATCTTTAGAAGCTGTTTGCTGTGTTTTCACAAACTGTGGCTGCACAAATAGCATGGTATAGCCACATGTGACACCTTGTGCTCTGCAGATACATCATTTGCCTCCACACTCCTGTAAAAAGCAGCTTGGAAGCTGATCTGAAGGCCAGAATAATTTTGCAGATACATCAGTCCTCACTGGAAGCAGTCTTGGGAATACAAGTCATGACCCTTCTGGCAAAACTGTTTGATCAGCATAGTGAAGTTGTAGCATTGTTCAGCCTCCAGCTATTCTGCATGACCTAGCATTACAACATAAAGTAAAAAAAGAAGTCAGAGTTCTCTTTGAAAGCAGCCCTAGAATCCCTTTTTAGTGGAGCTGTGATGTTGCCTGCCACAACGGAGGTGAGATGCAAGAAGGATCATAACCTAAGCAGTACCTCTCAGGAGACAAAGGGAATTTAGTTACCCTGGCTGTTTAAATGCAGTGTATGAGAGAGAACAGAATCTTCCTCAGAGATGTAATTCTGCAGGTAAGACAGTGTGAAGATTATCTGTTAGTATTAAAGTTGGAAGTTATGATTATTTTACTATAATCATAGACTCATAGCAATGTCTGGGTTCAAAGGCACTTCCAGAGCTCAGCCAGTCCAACCCCCTGCTGAGAGCAGGGACATTTGCACCTAGAGCAGGGTGCTCAGAGCCTCCTCAACCCCACCTGGAATGTCTGCAGGGATGGGGCCTCCACCACCTCCCTGGG
>JANHGL010014217.1:29787-56666 GCA_024611195.1 Ceyx melanurus
CATCTCAATCCACTCCTTTCTCATTTAAACCATTGCCCCTTGGCCTTTCACTGCAGGCCTTTGGAAACAGCCCCTCTCCAGGCTTTGGATCAGGCACTTCAGGCACTGGAAGGTGCTTTAAGGTCTCCCTGGAGCCTTCTCAGGCTGAACAACCCCAGCTCCCTCAGCCTGTCCTGGGAGAAAGAAAATGGAAACATTGGAAGTTATACATCACTTAGCACATTTTTGTCCCAGAGATGAGTGTATACTTTAAAGAATAGAGTTGATGGGGAAAAAAATTATCTATCCTGTAAAGACAGATTGCTATTTGCTTCACTGCTATTTTAAAGAACTACCTTTCATAAAGAACTGCTTTCAAAAAGCAACCTTTTCCCTACTTCTTACCATAGGTGTGCCTTGAGAAGATGGAAGACATCCAGCTGGCCATGGTCATTGCCCGGCTGTACGAATCAGAGTTTGAGAGCTCTGCCACCTACACCTCCATCCTCTATGAAAAGATCCTGGGCTGCCATAAGGATGGTGCTGGGTTCAGCTGCACTAAACTGCACTCTGATCCATTTCTGAGAAGCATTGCCTACTGGATCATGAAAGATTACACTAGAGCACTGGACACTTTATTGGAACAAACACCTAAAGATGATGATGAAAACCCAGGTAAGGAGAAAACATTAGTCTGAGGGACTAAAGCAGAGAAGAATAAATACTTTGTGTAGTTATGGGGACTCCTTCTGCAGTGCCATTGTGCTGAAATCACTAACTGCCTTAGGGTCTGGCCCACTCCAGTTCTAGTTCTTCCTGAAATCAATCAATCAATCAATCAATCAATCAATCAATTTCCCTTTTTTTTTTTTCCCCAAGGACTTGTTTCCACCCCCAATACCAAACTTAGTTCTGCTGTCAGGAGGGACTTGTTTGGTACTTCCCCACAATACTACTCCTGAGTGCCAGCAATTCTCTATTCCAATGGACTTCAGTTCTCATTCTTGTTTCTAGGAATGAGCAGTGATCCATCAGGATTTCGTATCCTGTCTCTTCTCAGGTTATTGTTAAGTGTCAGGTGGCTACCATAGGTTTCTGTGGTTTCTCCCTTGGGGAAAGCTCTACCTGGCTGGTCACCTCAGCTTCCTTTTGGCTTAGCTGAGTGGAATACAGCAGTGAAGCAAATGAGAGAATTCAGTATCTTTCTCCTCATCTAACTTACACCTTTAATCTTTTTGTGGGGAAGAAGTATTCCTTTCATTTGCTTTTGGTAACTAGACCAAAAACTGCCTTTGTTTCTATGTTTTGACAAGTCTGTAACCCAGTTACTACTGCAAAATAGAATAATACCATTTAAAACCCATTTTCAATGAATGTCATATCTGTTTAACCCCTTAGTTATTGTCAAGTCGTGCAATCCTGTGGTCTTCAGTTTCTACAATTACCTTCGGACCCACCCTTTGCTCATCCGGAGGTACTTCAGCTCACCAGAAGGCACTCTGGCCACCTTAGGGCTAAAAACTGAGAAAAGCTTTGTGGATAAAATTAATCTTATAGAAAGAAAATTATTCTTCACTACTGCCAATGCTCATTTCAAAGTTGGCTGCCCTGTACTAGCTCTTGAAGTCCTTTCAAAAATCCCAAAAGTAAGAAAAAAGTCTGCAGTAGCTGAAGAGAAGGATTCACCTAGTTCTGCAACACAGGCTGGAGCTTCAGATTCCAAAACCCTAAGGGATGGTGCTGGAAGTGGTGACATAGACTGGTCAAAGCCCATTTCAACTGCTTTTGCTTTGGAGAATGCTGTTGAGTCTGCAGCACAGTTTGACTGGAGTCAGCCAGCAGTGACATTTGCTGACGAGCCCCTCACTCTTGACTGGGGTGAAGATCAAAACGTGTCAGAGGAAGAGGACAAGGATGTTGGTATCATGATGAAAGCCTCAAAGCCTGGTTCAAAGAGTGAAGATGATGAGAGAATCTCAGACATCAACTCACAAACACCACACGAGGAGAGCTCTGAGGCAGGAGACACTGAGGTTGATGTTATTGCTGAACAGCTCAAGTTCAGAGCCTGCTTGAAGATCCTGATGACCGAGCTGAGGACTTTGGCTACGGGTTATGAAGTAGATGGAGGAAAACTCCGATTTCAGCTGTACAACTGGCTGGAAAAAGAGATTGCTGCTATGCATGAAATATGCAACCACGACCCAGAGGGCAAAGACTACTGCAAAGCAGACAGCAAGGTGAACGGGGACCTGCTTGAGCCCGACGAGGCAATGGAGAAAGCCGACATCGGGTCCTACGAGCGGCACCAGATGGAGCGGCGCAGGCTGCAGGCGAAGCGAGAACACGCCGAGAGGAGGAAGTGGTGGCTGCAGAAGAACCAAGCCCTGCTGAGAGTGTTCCTCAGCTACTGCAGTCTGCACGGGGCACAAGGTGGTGGGTTAGCATCTGTAAGGATGGAGCTGAAGTTTTTGCTGCAGGAGTCACAGCAGGTAAAACAAATTCCGGTCGTTTCGGCCCCAAGCGTGAGCCGCTCTGGACTGTTGGTTTTGTCAGATGCTTCAGCTTGTGTCTGGATTGCTGCTGCTTATGTTCTGCAGGCCTAATGGTCACAGTCATTCTAATATTCTTGGTATTTAATTGGCCACATCCTGATTATTTGATTCTCAAGAATCTGTTCTATGACACTGAAGATGAAGCTACATCTGATTATAGAATATAAATGTTGCTGTTTAGATTGTAGCTGGAGCACTCTATGTGCATTCCAATGAAATTCTCATTTTGAGCACTGTATTCTAGGTACCTGTATGATAAATTAAATTCAAAGCTGCCAAAATACGACAAAATGCCATTCCCTACACCTCTGCAAATTAAGAAAGGGAGCTACAAGTAATGGGATCTTAGCTTCAAGGCTCAACAAGTGCTACCCAAGTCAGAGAGGGTAGTACTCCCTCCTTCTATTGTATGGCATTTTCTACAATTATTTCATACAAAAAGATATATTTTCCAGTTAAAAGTTAATGACTAACCTGAGCTACAGTGGATAAGCTGATACTGGGAAATCATTTCACTTACTCTAGTTGTAGTTTTCTCCCATTTCGAATAGGAGCAGTAGACAACTGTTTTAGTGGTACTAAGCTCAGCACATTTAAGAATAATTAAAAAAAACCCCAAACAGTCCTTTTCTACTTGAAAAATTCAGCTTTTACTTTTTTAAAAAACTTTTTTTACTCAAATTTTACTTTTGTTATTAAATTCACACCAGTATCTTGTCACATTATGCTACTGCAAGTACGTTTTTAGTGCTTAACAGACAACCACAACACTTCCTAATGAACAACAGAAAAACACTCTTCCTGCACTCAATGTGTTGTAGCAGAGTCAGCTATCAGCTCTGCTCCACATTATCACAGTAAATAAGAACAGACTTTTGACATCATTCACAGTCACATCTTGTCCTGTACTAGGTAGACAGCAGTGGAAGGGGATAAAGAACCCAGGAAAATACATTTATGGTGTAAATGTCAGGGGTTTTTTTTAAACAAAATAATAATTTTCAATATAATCTTTTCTTTTTAAACAGGAAACTACTGTAAAGCAACTTCAGTCTCCACTTCCATTACCTACAACACTACCCCTGCTTTCTGCAAGCATAGCATCCACAAAAACTGTGATAGCCAATCCTGTGCTGTATTTAAACAACCACATCCATGACATTCTTTACACTATTGTGCAGATGAAGTCACCACCACATCCTAACGTTGAAGATGTCAAGGTAATGAAAACCTTTCAGGGGATGCCAAATGAGTTGGTTTTTATAAAATGGGGAGTGAGCATGCACAAAATAAAATTAAGTTTTCAGCAGTTACCCTTTAAAGTACTGACCTCCCTTCACTGGGTGAGCTGGAAATACTAATTCACCACTCACTGATGGTTCAACCCCAGTCCACTTGGCTCTTACAGCAGAGTGATCATGTCAGGAAACTGATGATTATCATTCTGGTCAAATCCTGTAGGGAGATGAACAACATTAGGTATGGGAGGCTGTAAGTTATGTTATAACCTTCTATTAATAAATACTAGAAACCTCCCTCTAATGTGAATTTCCTCAGGTTTACTGGATTTTAAGGAATTGTGGTGAATAACTTTATCTGACTCCTGGCTTATGAGGGAATAAATTCTGCTCAGTTTCAGTAAATAGAAGTGAGAAAAAGCCTAAGAGCCTAAGACTATTAGTTAACTAATAAAAAGATAAATCATTTTTCTGTACTTTTAGGTCACCATACTCATTAATTTTATTGACTAAAAGAAAATAGGGAAAAACTAGGAAACTAAGTGGGTTGTCCCACTGCAAGGCAGTTAAATTTCTAGACCTGTAATCCAAGCTCATTAACATCTCATTTTCCTTCCTGTATCAGTTTACTCTTTTCCCATCCTGCATTATGCTACAGCAAGCACCTTTCTTGCTCTAAAAACTCATACTTCACGCAGTTTTTCTTTAAAAAGAAAAGTCAGAAGAGCTGATGTCTCCTAACTGCAAAACAACTATTTAGATTGTTTACAGCTTTATTCTAATGTCTGGTATTTAATTAAATGGAAAGCTGGTAGGAAATAATAGAAATTAATATAGAGTGGGTTTTAAAAAGTTTAAATTAATCACCTTAAATATAACTTACATCTAGCTTATTGGCTCCTTTTATTTCAGGTGTACACACTTCATTCTTTAGCAGCTTCACTTTCTGCATCTATTTACCAAGCACTATGTGACAGCCACAGCTACAGGTAAAAACAGAAGTCTTCTTACAGTCTTACATTTGGAGTATACTTTGTGTGTATCCAAACTTGGAAATTCTTCAGGCATGTGTCTAAAAAGGAGATAAAATATCTTTGTATGGGTATAGATACTTACACAGTTTACACACTGGTAGCCTTGATGTGCCAGATCAGTATTACATGGATAAAATAATACCAATTATTCTGATTTTTTTTCAAAGAAATAGGAAAAGCAGGTGTCACTCTCATTTGGAATGCTTCTGAAAAATAATAGAATGTTTTCCACAGCA
This sequence comes from Ceyx melanurus, assembly GCA_024611195.1. Taxonomy (NCBI): domain Eukaryota; kingdom Metazoa; phylum Chordata; class Aves; order Coraciiformes; family Alcedinidae; genus Ceyx; species Ceyx melanurus. Next base: position 34,830 of record JANHGL010014217.1, read on the forward strand.
TGTTCATTGCTGAATAAGGGTAGAGGGGAGCATTTAAGCCTAATATAATGTACTAAAATTAGTAATATACCACAAGGAAACATTTTAAGTTTTAACAAAAGATATATTCTATATACCATGACATGATGAAATTCCTTACTTAGTCTTACAGATTTTTTAATGCTCTATTTTCTGATTAATATGAGAACCATACACTGTATCACAAAAATATTCTAAAATGCTTTCTCATAAAAATAAAACGTTGTGTTCAGCAGTCAGGCAGAAGCAAACCAGTTCACAGGGATGGTCTATCAGGGGCTGCTGCTGAGCGACCGCCGTCGGCTGAGGACAGAGAGCATTGAAGAGCATGCAACCCCCAACTCCTCTCCTGCTCAGTGGCCTGGTGAGGCACCCCTGGATCCCCTCTGCATTCCAAATTCACTCTCCTGTGATGTGATGGAGGAAATGATGATCAATGAGGGATAAGTGTTGCTGATTTCATTCTCAAATTAATAACAGCTTTTCACTTTTTCACATACAAAAACAAATAATAAATTTGCTATATGGTAAATAGCTGGCTTGATAAGAGACCACAATCTTTAGGATAAACTTAATAAGCTGATCATTTGTTATCCTAAAATGTTTTCCTCCAGTTTTAGGAAAGTATTTGTGTTAGCTGTCTCTGCAGGACTGTCTTACATCTGTGCTTTACTTGGTGTAGCTTTCAAAACTTCCAATGCAAGAGCATGTGGAAACGGTGCAGGAATTCCACAGGCAAGCTGACCTGCACAGAGCAGACAGCCCAGACACAAGACTACTTTTTAGAAATGTCATCTTTTATGATGTAAAGAAAAACATTAGAAGTATTTTTCATCTGCACAGAAGTGTCACACAGCTGTTATTTATGTCCAACATAAAATGCAGAAGTGAAACATTTCCTTTTTTCCATTTGTACTCATTTCATATAGAGCTTTTACTCTTTTCTCTTTGCAGGTGTGAGTTCTCTTATAAATCTCTTAAGTTCAGCTCAGGATGAAGATCAGCCCAAGTTAAACATCCTCCTCTGTGAAGCTGTGATTGCTGTCTACCTGAGCCTCCTTATCCATGCCCTTGCAACCAACTCCTGCAACGAGTTGTTCCGACTGGCAGCCCATCCTCTGAACAGCAGGATGTGGGCTGCTGTCTTTGGGGGAGGAGTGAAGCTCCTTGTAAAGCCCAGGAGGCAGTCAGAAAATATTCCAGGTACTTTGTTCTCTAAAGCTTGTAGTAACTATTTGCATTTTGGGTCTTTTAGTAGGAGAGGTTTTCCTTCTTTGGAAGGATAAAAATCAAGCAATCAGAATTTAAGGATCTACTGGCAAGAAAAGTGTTGTATTAATTAAAAAGTAGGAAAAAACAGTAGTCTTTCAGTTGTCCTTTTTAGAGGTAATTTTGTGGTACTCAATTTTAGTGGTACACATTTAGAATTTGCTGTTAAAACAGTATTCTATTGCTAATCTTACTATTAGATGCTCCCCTATAACACTTTGCAGTCACTATTTTCAAGTGAAAAACCAGTTGGTCTAAATCAGTGTTTATATCCAGCTCTGGTTTTCTCTGTGTGAGATGTGTGTCATGGTTTGGTGACTGCAGCAGCTTGAGAATCATCTTTCTAAAACTGATTTCTATTGCAAGATATTTCACCTTGAGGGAAGAAATACCAGCTTCATCGGTCCAAAAAATTGGTCACACATGTAAGCTCCAAATAAAACTAGGAACAGTTTAAGACAGATTAACATGTCTTAACATACTGCATAAGGAAAAGCAAAAGTGAACTTGAATTCAGGCAGAGACAAGGATTTGTCACAGACCTCACACTCCAACAGCCCTGAAAAGGAATTTCACAGGGTTTCAAAACAATACATTTGAAAGTTATGCAAAAATTAGACTACTTAGGTGATAGGAGATTTCATATCTGAACTATAAAACCCATCAGTAGTAAGGCAGTGTGCCATCATAAGTATGAAAAACAGGTACTTCTCTTCCACAGAATTTAAACTCATTTAGGGCAGTTATTTTCACCAGATGTTAATATGAATAACTTCTATCAAGTTCTGCCTTCATTTGAGATGTATTCTGTTTTCCTTTAACCTACAAGCTGCTACAGCTTCTGATGTTTCAGAGGATGGTAACAAAGGTTTGTAAAACCCTGCAGTGTAGGTGGATGTCAGTAGTTACAATAAAGTAAGTGTGATCAGTGCTGCCTGGCCAATAACACTTAGAAAAACAAAGTCCACTTTTATATTTTTTATAAGTATTAAGTAATTTTAAATGATAACATTTTAAGTAGTTTTTATTTGTCAAAAAGTCTCTCTATACAAATTTTACATGCCAGTTTAAGATTTCCTTGGCTTATATTATGAAAAACTACTGCTCCTTGTGCAGTTTAGTGAAATTGTATATATTACTTCTATTTCTCAACAAATTAATTTCTGTGTGAAATTTTTCAGCTAAAAACTTCATTGCCTGAGAACTTATTCCAGATAATAAAATGTATTTCTCATGATACAGCCAACATATAAATGCCACAGTCATTGAATTTATAATAACTGGACTTTGGTACGATCACCCTTACTTTATTTAGACTGCCTTTGATTTCTGAATCCGTAGCAATTAGTAGCAATAACAATGGTGTTAGTTGTTTCACCTACAACCTAGAGCCCTTTGTGGAGGTGCAGTGTTCACAGCAGGGTTTCCACTGTCCTGAATTCCAGCACCCCCTCTTCCATCAGAAGAAATGGACAAGCACCGGCGGCGCTTCAACATGCGAATGCTGGTGCCAGGGAGGCCAGTGAAGGACAGCTCTGTGCCTCCCCCTGTTCCTGCAGAAAGGCCCTCCTACAGAGAGAAGTTCATCCCTCCAGAACTCAGCATGTGGGACTACTTCATGGCCAAGGTAATTAACAATGGCAGAATGCAAGTTATAGCTCAGAACAGCTCGTGGTTTTTCTCTGTTGAGTTGTAAAGGGCAAGAAGAAGGTGAACAGCTTTGAGTGGTTTTCATAGGAAGGTGCAGAATTTTATCCTCATAACTAAAGTCTATTACTTAACTTTTGAAATTGTCTCTCACTAATAAGAAATTAACACTTTTACCCCTGCTACTTGTTTATGTTTTAAGGGAAACTTATCTAGAGGTTGTCATTTAAACTCTGAGAGTAATATTTAACTCATAGTTAAGAAATCAGAAAATTGCTTTTATAGCAGACTTATTTTCCATTGCAGCCATTTCTTCCTTTGTCAGACAGCAGTGTTATATATGATTCTGATGAAAGCATCCACAGTGAGGAGGAAGAGGATGATGCTTTCCTCTCTGATGTACAGATCCAGGAACACAAAGATGCCAATTCTTACAGGTTAGCAGAAATTGCCACTATTTTAGAATAATTATGAAATTGAAATATTTTAGAATAATTATGTCATGTGCTTACCTTTGATTCTAAATGAAAGAAAACACAGGACCTCTGCACCATCCAGTTTAAGTCAGATAATTTTAGCAGATTTATCTGTGGCAGTGGGATTACAGATGTGACAAATTCTCATCAGAGTAACAGTTCCCCATTATCTAAAAAACAGGATTAGGAAATTGAAGCAGTGAGATTTACATTACTGGGGAGGGGGAAAAACAAATCAGGGTAACAAATATCCTCATTTTTAAGACACAAGGAACATGAGGTACCACAATGCCAGCTCTAGAATTGTTTTAGACTACTGATTCCAGCATGATCATTAGTATTTGAATGAGGAGCAGATTAATTAGAACACTTAAAGGTGTTCATATTAGAACAGAGGCACCCTTATGTTGCATAGTTTATATATCAAAAGCTTTCTCTGTTTGGTAAACTTCAGTGAGCCATCTACACTGGTTTCCTGATCTATGTATTTGGTAAAAGGAGAAAATACTCTGCAGATAACTGTGTTCATGTTGTTTTAACTAAAACTGTTCTTTTTATACAGCTGGGCTCTTCTGCATCTGACAATGGTAAAATTAGTTCTGCACAATGTTAAAAACTTCTTCCCCATTGCTGGTCTGGAATTCACTGGTAGGTTAAATTCTGCTCTATGTTTAATTTTCTTTATAAATGTTTTTCTGTCAGACTTGGCTTTTTAAACTTTATATAATACATTATTTTTTACAATTGCCAACAAGTACATTTCAAGATTTTTTTTTAATGTTTGTGTTATTCTGTTTTTTTTAACACACAACTTAAATGATTTCTTTTTCTATAAGCCTTACTTCATTTATATTTCTGTTTAGATCTGCCTGTAACATCACCATTGGGCATTGCTGTAATAAAAAATTTGGAACACTGGGAGCAGATTCTTCAAGATAGAATGGACCAGTTTGAAGGCCCTCCACCCAACTACATCAATACCTACCCTAGTGAGCTTGGGGCAGGTGCAGGGCCAGCTCTGCTCCGCAACAAAGCCATGATTGAACCCGAGAACACTCCTTTCAAGTAAGGGTTTTGTCCTTACAAGACCACAGTGTGTGACAACAGAAATCAAAGTCTTTCCACCTAAACAGCCAAATGAAGGTTGATTAAGATCTTGTGTTTAGACCAATGTTGTGGTTGAGAGTATCTTTAAATCATAAACTGTCAGGGTTGGAAGGGAGCTGAAAGCTGCTCCAGCTCCAACCCCCTGCCAGGGCAGGGGCACCTCCCACTAGAGCAGGTTGCTCAGAGCCCCATCCAGCCTGGCCTGAGAAACTGCCAAGGATAGGGCTGCCCTCACCTCTCTGGGCACCCTGGGCCAGGCTCTCACCCCCCTCCTGGGGAAGAAGAAATTCTTCCTCCTGGCTGAGCTGAATCCACCCAGCTCTAGTTTTAATCCATCCCCTCCAGTCCTGGCACTGCTCCACAGCTGAAAAAGTCCCTCACCACCATATTGTAGCCCCTTCAGATATGCAGATACTAAACCATGTTTTCAGCTTTAAAACAGCTTGCTTTTGTCAATACACTAAAATCCAGGTTTGCTCACTATATATGACTCTGGATTTGCATGGTTGATACTGCTCTAGGATTTTATTAAAACATCCTTACAAACACTTGCTGCTTCTTTAGAAATATTTGTCCTCAGATCTGAGGCAATAACTTTTGTCTGATGTATGAGCTAAACATTTGTGTATTCTTTCAAATATTGAAAGACATGCAAACAGGTAAGAAAATTCTGCAGGGCCAACATATTCCAGCATAAAAGCAGTTTTAGGAAATACATAAATGCAACAGATGGAGCTGCAGTGCCTGGAAGTTAATCACATACTGGGGATTGTAAAACATGGCAGGAAAATGTGTCTCTTGATACCAGCCTTGAACAAGTTAAAGCTCTAACTTTAGTTGTTTTTCTTACATTGTCATCTAAATTCGTTGAGTCTTTAGATTTTTCTTTTGCCCACCTTTAATTACAATGACACTTTCTCCCTCTGTTCCCCCCCATTCTGTTTTACCCAGATCAAAGGATTATTCAGCTCTTCCAGCAAAAAGGCTCTGGCATTTTCTTGTGAAGCAAGAACTTCTTCAGGAGACTTTTATAAGATACATCTTCACAAAGAAAAGAAAGCAAAGTGAGGTAAACAAAGGATGTAACTTTTGTTTCAAAGCAAAGCTATATATATATAACTGTTTCTCAGTCTCTTCAGTATATCTTCTATTTTTTCTTTCCTTTTTTTGGTGGCATTTCAATTTCCTTTTTTTGACTTTTTTAATCAACATGACTGTCATGTTGTTTATTGAAATACCAACTGAACCAAATTAGACAAGCCATATTTCACCTTCCCTTTATGTATTTAAATATTGTCCCAGTAAAGAAACGGAACATTTGCAATAATGCTAATAAGTGAATACATTTGTATATTCCTATAATTGTGTGTCCTACTGAAAAAGAAATCTGAACAAGCTGTTAATTTGTGTATATGTATATATGCATGAGTAATATATACATATAGAATAATATTATATAGTAATATATAATATGGGGCATTTTGAAGTGTACCAGTTACAACTATAATGAGTTCTAACTGAACATTTAAACCAACACACAAGTACCATGGGAAATAAGTATGCTATTGAACATCTTTAAGAATCCCTGTAAGTATGGAGTTTGTGTGTGTATTACTCCTCCATTTATTGGCTATATCATATATATATCTCATACATTTTGTGTCCATCTGGGAGGCATTACATTTTAAGTGACTTTGTTTAGATTCCTGTCTTAGTTTCTGTGCCTTTTATAAAAAGTTAAAACAATACATTTGTCATCATTTACTGACAGGGTGGCCTTTAAAATCTAGTTTGGAATGTTTCATTCTTTTTTTATATTTGTTTGTGCATGTGTTTTGTGTTTGTGACTGTGTGATGTTATGTAGTCTGTAGAAGATCGTGTGGAGCAGGTCAAACAAAACTGCGTAGCAGAAGATCACAAAAACAAGGTAGTATCCCTTCTCCCAAACCTCTAGCACACTCTTAAAAGTTCTGTGGAACTGGCTTTTCTTTCTCTAAAGTGACTAACAAGCTCTATGTTCTGTGTGGCAGTGAATTAACTTTGGATGTCCTGATAATTGGGATGAGTGAGCACCTTGTAAATAGCGTTGCACACACAACTCGGAGTTTGTCACGTTCCAATAGAACACCAAAGAGTCTGAGAAGTCTAAACTTTGGCTTCCTAAACAATGCTGAGGCCACTGAACTTTTCTTGCATGAATTTTGTCTAGATTTTTGCAGCCTAAATGTACCACTGCAAAATGGATTTTGGTGCTATTTGAAGTGTATTGTGTTTTGTAGGTCGAAGCAGATCTCGGCTACCCTGGAGGAAAAGCAAAAATCATTCACAAAGAATCAGATATGATAATGGCATTTGCAGTTAACAAGGTAAGCCTCAAACACTACACTAAGTGTCATAAAAAGATCTTAACTGTAGTTAGTATAAATGTTCTGTTTGTGCTGCATAGGCAAACAGCAATGAAATTGTTTTGGCATCTACACATGACGTTCAAGAACTTGATATTTCAGCTCTGCTGGCTGCTCAGTCATTTATATGGATTGGGGAAGAATATGACAGAGAATCTAAAAGGTAGGATGTTTCTTTATGGTTTTATTAAGATTATGGTTTTACCCTGAGGCTGCATATGTAATACTTGTTTAAAACAAGCAGATTATAAAAAAAAAATAATAAAAAATTGCTCTTCTTCAGTAGGTTTCTGATTGCTTTAAAAATGAGTGAAGCAAGGCAAAAGAATAATTACTGTCTTTGTATTAGACATGGAGAGAGGAAGGTTTTGAGGCATTTGAGTAGTTCTATTATGATATATAATAATATATTAATACACTATATATTATAATCTCATTATAATCACTTCCTCTACCCACTGCCACTGGGCTCTTGACAGTGAGAGAAGCAAGCAGCATTGGTGGCCAAGAAACATTTGTTTAAAGCAGAGCACTGCTGTTCTTTTACAGTTCTGATGATATTGACTTTCGTGGCTCTACCACAACACTGACTCAGTCAACTGCACCATCTTTTGGAGTCAATCAGATACAACCATCTTCATCTATGCCATGGCTGGGCACTGGGCAGACCAGCACTGGAGCTGGTGTGGTGAGTACTGCTGCTGTGTGCAGCTCAGGCTGCTCCTTTTACTGTGCTAGTTAGTAGAGAGACCCAGTGTGCATGAGCTGTTAATTCCATGGTGACAGAGAAGACCTGTCCAAAAAGAAGGCCAAGTTAAACATTTGCTTGTATGTTGTGGCATAGAGCTATTGTGACATGGAAAATAATGTGACAGTTGGGTTTCTTCTCTTTCTGATGGGAACTTTGAGGTAGTACCTGGAGTTTCTGAGGACTAGATAAACAAAACAAAACAAAAGCAGAACAATCCCATACTTGAAATTCTGGCATTGGGACTAATATCAAAAGCATGGTCATTAGCATGTGTTTACATTCTTTGGATAGTAGAAGAGAATATTCAGACTATTTGATATTATCAATACTATTCAAAAACCCTGTCATAAACAGGCTTTAATTAATGCAACTAAACATAACAAGGTGCAAATCACAGAATGTTAGGGGTTGGAAGGGAGCTAGAAGATCATCTAGTCCAACCCCCCTGCCAGAGCAGGGTCATCTAGACCAAGTCACCCAGGAACAGATCCAGGTGGGTCTGGAATGTCTCCAGAGCAGGAGACTCCACAACCCCCTGGGCAGCCTGTTCCATATAATAATTCCAGCTTAACGGGCTTTTCCTAACTGGGGGGGCACTCAACATACAGTAATACAAACAAAACTGGAGAGTCTTTCTAAATTACCTTCCTTTTTGTTTTCTATCAAGCTCATTAAAAGAAATCTGAATAACGTCAAGAGAATGGCTTCCCATCCAGTCCATCAGTACTGTAAGTGGATGCCCTTTGAGCTGGAGTGAGCCCTGGCAGGCTGTGCTGTGGCACTCATCAGCTGCTGTTTCAGATCTGACAGGGGCGCAGGACGGCAGCGTGCGGATGTTTGAGTGGACCAGGCCCCAGCAGCTGCTGTGTTTCCGGCAGGCTGGCAACGCCAGGGTTACCAGGATGTACTTCAACTCCCAGGGCAATAAGGTAACACATCATTTAGGATTTTTCTTCTCATAAGGCAACGTTTGGTTGTGTTGGGACCTCAGTTTGGTGCTGTGCAAACTGTGAGGCCATTCTAGGTGGGTGCACAAGCACCATCGTATCCTTTTGTCTGCATATAGACCCTTCATAAATGCTGCCTCTTATTCTCCTTTCCCTTCTGGCAGCTTCACACTGCTATCCCATTTCCCATGTTTTCAGACTTTTTGTTCTTTCTGTTCTGAAACCCATGTGTGAACTTTTTCAACATTTAAAAAAAAAGAATAAAATCTTGAACTTACTTATTTTGTAGAAGCAAAACTTGTATCAGTCTAGGCCCAGGTCTTCAAGAAGTGCTTCACACTCTGCATTCTGGCCAAGGCAGAGTTTACACAGAATGCTTTACCTAGGAGGTATTTATAACACAATATTAGAGGTGTATGCATTATTGGTTGGAGACTGTATGTATGCTCCAGTACAGTGGAGAGCAGAGAGAGTACAAAAAAGCCAGATACTCTGGCCAGAAATTACTCTGAGACATATGAAATGAAGAAAACAGAGAAGGAAGTTAGGAGCAATACCCACCTCTTCAGTTTTTATATTGCCCATTCTGTTATTTTAGCAGGTCCTGTCTGCATTTTACTGACAAACTATTTAATTCTAATTAAAAGTCATAAGTGAACTAAAGGGCATGGGCATGACAGTAAGATAGCTATAAAACAGCGAAGGTCACCATTTCAGTAGCTGAAAATATAAAGGATCTTGCAGCATAGCTATTTTCAGGTGGCATAAAATGTTGTTAATACTTTTAAATGTAGTGTTCTAACTTCAATTTGAGACATTTCAATCATAACATCACATGGGAATCAATTTAAAGAAAGAAGTTAAGATGTCCTGGTTGTCCCCACTGCTTCACATGGAGGTCACTCAGTCAGGGCTCATGAAACCTGACTAAAAGAAGAAAACAAAAAGCCATTCTCAATATTTCTTAAAACACTTTGTAAAATATATAAGTAGAGAATATACTGTATAGAATATACAGCATTTATTGTTAGACATTTTGGTTAACAAATCTAACTCCCATCATTTTGCCATCCATGATCCAGTACAGTTCTTCCATGAGTGTCCTTGCCATCCTTCCCAAGGCATTGGCATGTGTAGCCGCAGCAGAAAACACTGAGCTATGTAGGAGAGCATCAAGAGTGAAAGAATCATGAAACAATCTATACTGAAATCAGTTGGTTTCTAACCTGCTTTTTGTAGCAGACTGTGGTTGCTGGTGATACTGAATGTGCAGGTAGTGGCTGGGGGGTTTAGGTGGCTGTGTTGCTCACATCAGCTCTTTCCTGTCAGGAGCAAACATCCACTCACCAGTACTTTACACTATTAAATGCCTTTTGTTGCTTGCAGTGTGGTGTTGCTGATGGTGAAGGATTTCTAAGCATTTGGCAAGTAAACCAAACCACCTCAAATCCTAAGCCCTATCTTGTAAGTAAACAATTTTATTTTCTTTTTTTTTCCTTTTTAGAGAAGAAAGTTAAATCTGAGACTTCAGACAGGCCAAGACTGTAAGAGTTTCACTGAGACTGGATTTTGCTGTTTTTTAACTGACATTCTTTCTCAAAACAACTGTAGATACATCTTTGAAAAGTTGTACAATAACCACAAGCTGCAGTGCAACTACAAATACTGCTACTGCATTACCCTTACAAATCAGAGCTGACTGTAATGACTTCATAACCCTGAGACTTATCAAATACAGTTTTAATTCTTTTCACTGCTTCTTAGTAGTACATAAGACTGTGCTTCATGTGAAATTCAGGCTGCTGTGACACACTGTATTGTAACTGTGTAGTTGTTTTGGCATCTTTTTATTTTATACTGGATTTTTAATCCATTCTCTGAGGCTTCAAACTGCATTGCCCATAAGTTTTCCTCTCAAAGCCCACAAGTGTTATGCTGCCAGTTACATCAGCCTGGGCAGGAGCTCTGCTGCAGACACAGCTGGTAAGATTGCATCTTGTTTGTTGTGTGTTCATAGAGCTGGCAGTGCCACAGTAAGACCACGAGTGACTTTGCATTTATAACCTCTTCAAGCCTTGTTGCTACATCAGGACAGTCCACTGACAACAGGTATGGTGAAAGAAACAATGCAGAGTTGCACCAGGCCTTCCTCTCACCTCATTCACTTGCTGGCTCTTGTGCATTAACACGTGGCTGACACTGGAAGGTGCAGTGTTCTAACCTTTGTTATCTCTTCAACTTGCCAAATGAACTCTTTAGCCATCAAACCTTCAGTTGCTTGTTTCCCAGATGTAGTTTTTGTGAGGAGTGGTCAACAGTTACCCTGTTTGTTCAGGGTGTAGTTCAAATGCAACTGATCTGATGTGATACTGTTGCTGGGGAGAGAAATATGTTCAGCAGGGGCAAGATAATTCTTATTATCAGAGAATAGCAACTCTAATATCTTGGTCCAACCTAGGATTTGTATACATCTTTCAAGTAGAAAGCAGATTTCTGCTAAGAAGCAGAAAAGAGCATAGAAAGAGCTAAAGCCCTTAACTCTTTGGGCTCCTTGTTCAGTTCTACCTTCTAGGCTTTGACATAGAATGTGATCACTGAGTCATGTCACCCCATGAATCCCTTAGCAACAGCCTGTAACAACAGGGGTTGTTTTCTTCCCCCTCAGAAATGTTTGCCTCTGGGACACTCTGGTTTCATCTGGTAACAGTCTTATACATGGTAAGTATTGCAGTGAAAATTCAGCTTAATTAATGTGTCTCTGTAATGCTCTGCTGAAGTACAAGGACAACTGTAGGTAATAGCAGAAGCAACTTCTGTCTCCTGTCCTGGTTTTTCAGCACTTGGATGTTTGTGTCTGGGTTCAATAACTGCTTTAGTTCTAAACTGAAGTGAAATTCTGTCCTCTTGTGTTATGGAAATAAAAATACATACATATCCAAATATAATATCCTGGGATTTTAAAAGAGCAACTTGGACATCATAAAAATCTATCATCAGCTGCAGCATTTGAATCAGCAATACATGCATTCTGAGATTCTTACTGAAAACTAGCAGGCTGCACAGGTCAGCCTCATTTAAAATTAATTAAGTCAGGACTCTTAAAAAAATAGGTTAGGCTATTAGAATATAATCATACATATCTAGAAAGCAAGCCATATTTATGTTAACTTTTTAGTTCTAGCTGAACTATTGTTTTTTAACTCGGGATTTTAACGAGAATATGGTGAATTTCATGGCTTTGCATAATTGATCTGTATACTGAGAGGAAAAAGCTGTCAGCTGATCCTACATTACCCATAGCAAGAAATTCACCCACCCAGACAACAGCTGATAAAGAAACACCCTTGAGGACTGAAAGCTACTTACAGTTTGCAGGCTATTCAGTTGTGACATCTCCTCCTTCAGCTTTCACCTGCCACGACCACGGTGCCACGGTGCTTCAGTATGCCCCCAAGCACCAGCTGCTGGTTTCTGGGGGCAGGAAAGGGTACATCTGCATCTTTGACATTAGGCAGAGGCAGATCCTCTCCACCTTCCAAGCACACGAGTCAGCTGTCAAGGCTCTTGCCCTGGACCCCTCTGAGGACTATTTTGTGACAGGCTCAGCAGAAGGTAACATGAAGGTAAGGCATGGACACTGCCAGGTGTAAACTTCAGTGGACTCATCTCCTTCTGAACCAAGGAAGGTTTTCTTCTCCACTGACATTGGGTGCATTTTAAGTGGATAAAGCCAAGTGCATGATTTTGAACCCTTGGCTTTATTTTTCTCTTTCATAAATGTCCTGGGTTTGCTTTGGATGTTTCTCTTTGTACACACAGGAGGCACCCAGCAACTTCAGCACTGTTTCTGTCACAAAGTGCTTTTTTCTCTTGCTCTTGTAACCCCAGAGAGCTGAGATTTCATAGTAAGAAACAACCCAACCAAAATGGAAATACAGGCCCTGTTTTAAAGGGCTAATTCCTGAACACTAAAGAAAGGAAATGTAAGAACTGGGTAAAGAGGAGGAGAATACATTTTCCTTTCAACTGGACTGCACTCTGTCTGCTCCCACACTCTCCATGGCCTAGTCCTGATAAGGATTCCTGCAGGCTGGGCCACAACAGACAGCTCTGCTGGCCCTCTGCATGCTTAGGAATTCTCTGCAGCATTCCTTAGCAGCTGGCAAGCTGACAACAGTCCTCTTGGAGAAGAATAGGATCTGGGCATTCCTGCAGCTGTGGTGGCAGGGAAGGGCATAGAGCTGGAGGAGCACTGTTTATTCACCAGGTAACAGGGCAGCCTCACCCTGCCAAGGAGCAACTGGTCTATGAAAGCAGCTTTATGCTGCAGCAGGACCCTCTCCAGGCTCTTGTTAACAGAGACCAAAAAATGCCCTTTAACAAGGGTTAGAATAGCCAGAAATATGAAACATTAGGGGGGAAAAAAAAAAATCCCAAATCCTACTTTTAATCTTCTTTTGTCATTTGTCATTCCTTTGCTACAGGTGTGGAGACTGACTGGCTACAATTTAATCCATTCCTTTAAAAATGAACATGCTAAGCAGTCCATTTTCAGAAACATTGGTGCTGGTGTCACCCAGATTGAAACTGGGCAAGGCAATCGGATCTTCTCCTGTGGAGCAGATGGCACCCTGAAGATGAGGGTTCTTCCCAGTGCTTTCCACGGACCTGCTGGCATTTTTGACATCCTCTAATGTCCTGTGAACTGATCCTGGCTTTCTAGGACAGCCCTCTGAGTAGCTAAAAGCACAGTGACAGGCACTGTGGAGAGGAGACCTGTTACTGCAGCACCAAGTACTCTAGGGAAAAAGATGGAAGGTAGATCTGTGGTATGGCCCCGAGGGTCACTGGGCTGGAAGTGCATGTCCTGTATTATAAAAGCAAAGATTTAAACCCAGTCCTAGGTGGGATCACTGCTCAGCACCCCACGAGCTGCATTTAGTAGGTGTCTTGTCAAGATTCTGGCAATTCTCAGTCACTTTAAAAGCACTGTGGCTCTCCAGGCATTGCTGATGTAATTCTGATTCTTTTTATTCCAGTTTTTCCCACTGACTGAAGCATGTGCACAACTCATTCTCCAATAGTTTAGTCTTGATTAAGGGTACTCAGTGTATATGACTTTTGCAAGGAAGTGTCATGGATGCAAATGCTGTGGAACATGTGCAATTCAGAATGTACTGTGAGACATAGATCATTTGATGCTCAGATTTCTTTCCCTGTTAGTGTTAAGACACAGCTGATACTGTAACTGGCACATCAATACCTTTCTCTATGTGATCCTTTTTATTTTGCACACTGTTTTCCTTTCTTTCTGACAGCTCTGTTTTCTATTGGACACCTGCCTTTACATTAGGAATGTATTGTAAGCACTGTTTGTAGTGAAGACACCCATGATTCTAGTCAGCTTTCAGTTTGGAAATCCATTTGTCCAGGAAACACTTCATGAATTAATGAAGCTGTTAAGAGAAAACCAAGGGAACGTCCAATGCCACATTTCAGGTGAATGTCAGGCTTCATGTGGCCAGCTAGAACATAGTGGAGAAAACTGGTAATTAATTTATTACCACAGTATATTGTATAAACTATGCAGAGTTCAATATTGTTTGCTTGTAATATAACTAGCTCCTGTTGTCAGATGTATTTTTCTGTTGTAAACAAAAACCATGTTCTTAAGAGACTAGAACAGGTGTCTGCATATTTCAATGTTAAACTGTCTTCTTGCTCCAATGAAAATTTTGATGTCTGTGCTGTATTGTAAAATATACTAAAATAAAAAGCACCTTTCTCCAAAGGTGATTTTAAATTGCAGGCTGTGACATATGGGAAGTAGGAAAAGAAAGAAGAGTAAATGTCCTTGTTTAGTTTTCCCTTTCTAAGTTAAATAAATTACTTTTATTTCATGGAACAGTCCATTCCAGAACTCTTCCTTTTATTTAATTCAGACTCTAGTTGGTTAAGTGGATACTGCCTGAGCCAGCTGGAACTTGGCCTCAGCCTGTGCTGAGATAAAAAGGATGAACTACTTGTAATTTTTTTTCAGCTGTCCCAGAAAAGCATGAGGTAAGAGAATTGAGTTCATCTCTAACAAAGGCAGGTGAGAACAACCTGGGTCTGGCACTGAGAAAAGAGGCAGAATTTGCTGGCCCTCCTTCTCCAAGAGGCTGGACTGAGTGGCTCAGCAAGAACATGCAGAATTTACCACCAGTTGGGCACATTACCTGGAAACTGTCACATCTGGCTGTGCCCAAGTGCACTGCTGCCCTTCTTTTCTTCCAGCCATGAAAGGTCTGTTTGATTGGTACAGTAAAAACCAGCACCACTCCCGCAACCCAACCACACAAAACCACCACAAACCTGACCAACCCGAGAAAAACCAAAACCAAGCTACCAAAACCCCTGCCATGCCCCAGAGTGAAAAGCAGCCCCACCTACAGCAGCAGAGCTGTGTGCAGTTTGCTCTCCACCAGTACAGACAGAACTGTTGAGTTAGCTCTGTTCTGTACACAAACCCAGAGCATCAGGGATGCTGGTTTGTCCCTCTGCACCTCTCCCCTCAGCATGCAAGGCCTTACTGGTAAGAGCAAGGATGCAGAGAAGAGGCTGCACCCAGGCCAGCCTGTATCCTCCAGCTGCAGGCTCTGCAGGCACCTCCACTGGCCCAGTGATGGTCCCTGGATAGCACAGCAGTGTAACAAACACCTCTTTGCTCCTCCATGGTTACATCAGCTCTGTGAACTTCATCAACATCCAGACAGCAGTTCAGGTGGAAGATTCTGAGAGTAGGGTTTGGAACAGTCACAAAGCAAAAGCAGGGTTTGATGGTTGTGTTCAGTTTAGAATGTCAAACACCAGAGAAAAAGTAAAAAAAATCCTATTATTTCTCATCTCTAGCTCTTGCAGATTTGACTATGGCTGGTTAATGTCTGAGTTAAGATGAACACATGAAGTCACTAAGCACAGTGATGAAAACAGACATTCCTGCTCCAGACAGCATAACACTAGAGGCAAAAAAAGTACACTCTTCATTTTATCATTTCATTAGGGTGGATGAATGTGGGAAATGCTTGTTTAGAAAGATACCTGCCTGTAATTAAGTTATAAGGCAGTTAATGGCATCATCTTCATGGCAGTGAAGGGCAAGGAAGAGTCTGCAGCAACACAAAACACTGTTAGGCAATTTTAATCACAGATTGTACATCATCTCTTCAATTTCATACCTTGCTGCTTTTCTACCCACGCTCCCTTTAAGATATAACAGATATGTTTCATGTATACATATATTTAATGAGTAACTAAACATAATTTTTGTATATTAAATATTTAACCATTTTCCTTGGGCTGGATTTTGCCCTGGTTTATGTAACAGGTACCCAGGCTTATCAAATTGGAAGGTTTTTTGGGTTTTCTATGTGAACAGCAATCCCCATCCCCACTATTTCTAACAGGTGAATGTCAAAAAAAAAACAAAAACCAAAAAACCAAACCAAACTGTTCACAAAGAATCAGTGGAAACTATTAAGTGAAAGTGACAAAGGCATTTGCACACAAAAGTTCATTATTTAGACATTTATGCCAGACCACAATGACTGACTAGAAAATGATGGCAACTGAAAGTTATAAATAGACCATGGAATAATCAGTGTATATTAGATGCAATTATCAGCTGAATAGCAGGGGAGAAACAAAAGCAAGTTGTTGCTGGGTGGCAGCTGCACCATCCCAACAGCTATTTTGGATGGCAGCTGGAATAGAAGTGTCTCTTCCAGGGCACCTGATCCCTTTTATGCACCCTCAGTGAACAGCACACTACTGCAAGTGAAGACAACCCCCACCTGGACACCCTATAGCTTTAAATTACTTAGTCAAACAGGGCTTCCATCCCTATAGCTTTAAATTTAGTCAAACAGGGTTCCATCCACAACACCCTCCCAGCCATTCACCTGCCAAAATGCACAGGGTACACCATTAAGCTCCCATTCTCCCATGTGTACAGATTCTTGTCCCTCACACTGTAGGAAAGCATGGCAAGAACAGACTGGGAAGACCTTAACTCAAACCTCACATCCACCTGCTGCACCTGCAGCAGATCAAAAGCAAAAGTGACAGTCGTGTCCTTGGTGTCAGTGACATAGAGAACCCCACAGGCTATGAAGGCATTGCCAGCCTTGGATTTGGGGTAGGTGGTGTTGATGTGCTGCAGCACTGAGAAGCTCTCCTCATCCACCTGTGCCACCATGATGGTTTCATCCGTGCTCGAGGCATAGATAATCCAAAGGCCCTTCTCATCCACTGCCACGTTGAAGTAAGTCTTGGAGGTGGAGAAGAGGTAGTTTCTGCCATGGTACAAGGCATTTTCCATCAGCAGTGTGTCCAGAGATGCTTTATCCAGCCCCAGTCTGGAATGAGACACAGCAGGGATGGGGGTGCTGTGGGAAAATTCACTGGTCTTCCCACTGGTTTAGAGGGGGTTAGTACAGAGGGAAGCATTGTTGGAAATCTTGAGTTCAAAAGCCTCCTGATGTCTTTCCAGATTAAGTACTCCCCTCCAAATACCTTCCAGAAGGAAAGGGAAAATTCCAAAGTAATAACTGACCTCAAAGGTGCCTGAAAGAATGAACTTGCTTTGGTAGGTTTCACTTTATTTAGTCTATGAGCTTTATTATCACTAGGATGAAAGAAGCAACTGAGAGGAATGGGAATGCAGAGGAATAAGATATTAAGGCCCAAAGTGGTGAAATGGCATCTGCACAGACATTTGCTTTCTACCAGGGGGAAATGAAGGGAGAAAATGTAGCTGACCAAACCAGTGTGAATTCTGGGCAGGTTCACCTAGTCTTAAGAGTCTAGTTCAGATAATGCAGTGATTTGCTCAAGTAAACATCAAAGGAATAAAAATTCTACTTTATCAGAGCCAAATTTCTGACCTCATGCTGGTATCCAGTGTCTCATCTCTGAATGTCTCATCTCTGGGGTATAAAACTGTTATTATTCCTTGACATTCCTTAGCAGGATGGTAACCTGAGGACAGCAGCACTGAGCAGCTAAATGGAGTTCCTCTGCTGGTTTCAGAGGGTCATCAGCTACTATTAAGACACATTTGCAGTGCATTTAATCACCAAATAATGCAGCACATTGCATTGCCTGACTTCTGGCTGACTGTACAGCTCTGATAATCACACAGAGGGACAACTTCCCTCAGTACAGGAACTGGCTACAGTTAAAAAAGGTTTCTGAAAAGACAGGCTTAATGACAGAGACATTTCAGATCCAGGAACTTAAAACAGAAGCTAAAATACCAGAAGAATAATTTATTTCTGTAGAAGAGACACTGATACTGGGAAAATCTCAAGAATCCAGATGATTCCCCTCAGCTTTTGTAAAACCCATGTGTGCAGCAGCTCCAGATTCCAGCAGCATGTATGTCCAATGAAAAAAAGAGGCTTTAAGGCTGGAGAAGATTGTGAGCAGTGTGTGTGGCAACACTTCATCTCATTAGTTGCTTCACCTTTGTAAATAACTTCATGCAAGGGCTAGAAGGACAGTCCTGGGCACTAAGTCCCATAGAAATGCAGATTTTCTGCAGGATCTTTCTATGAAGAGCTAACAAGAAACATGTCAAGATTGATTAGAAGTGTAAGACTGGCAAGAACAACACCCTGGCTTGTCCTCTTTGATGTGAAATTCCAGAAGGGAGAAGAAAAGTGAGGCTTTGCTCCTGAGAGTCCCTTCCACTCCCTCAGCTAAGAACAGTCTCTCCTAGAAGTCCCAATGGTTCAGAATTCCACCATCTCCTGGGGTAAGTGACAAGACATGGTGTAATATTTTCATCCACTGCAAGGAACTAAAGCTACATGTTTCTGATTGCTAAGATGAAGCCATGAAATATAACAGAGATGAGAAAGCAAGGTAGGAAACAAAGGATGAAGCAATCAACGTGGGGATCTGTCCTGAGAAAAACCTGCCAAAGGCCAAACCAGGTTCACCAGCTTTTAAAGATGACTAGAAACTCCTTTCACAGTTTTTTCCCAAGCAGGTCCTCACCTGTTCTTTCCATTACATCAATAAAAAACCTCCCAGAAGCTTTTCTGCAGCCCAAGATATCTTCACTGCCACAGAATCCACAGAGCCTCATTCTATCTGTGCTGAATCCTGAGTAACAGAAACTCCATCTCAGCGACTTCTTAGAGAGGCTCTGAAATTCCAGGCATAGCTTCTGTTTATCTCCACGAAGGCATGTCACCATTAACAGCATCCAAGCAAGCATTCTCTTGCCAACAGCCTCTGTCCTGTCACTGGGCACTGCTTAGAGAGAGGTGGTCTCACAAATGTCTAAACAAAAAAGCCCTGAAGATATCTAAAGGAGGTTGCCAAGAAGTGGGCTTGTCTTTGGCAGAACAACCACTGCAGACTCCAAGCAGCTTGCTCACATTCCCTGGCATTCAAGTGAAGAGAGGAAGGCAGCACTCACACCTGCCTGGGAACACACATCAAAGCCCAGTGGTGTTCTTGGCTCACACATCAGTCGTGTAGAAGTTGAAAGCACACACAATCTTCCACTTGCCCTTGGACTGTCTGTCTGTGGCTCTGCCCACAGGGGGGGATTTGGGGTTTGATTTGTATTGTCTGCCTCTGTCCTCAGAGGAAACTGAAGACAGAACGATGCCATTCCCAGCTCCCAGTCAGGGAGGTGCACTGGGAGACTGGAAGGAACTTCTGCTGAGGGAATGAAAGAGTGGAGCCCCTCCTGCACAGTGGAATGTGCAGCTGCCCAGGTCGCCACGGCCTCAGCTGGAGCCCGGGTGCATTCCTCTGCACCACCAGCAGCAGCTCAACCCCCACCAGCCACAAGCAGAGCTGGGAGCCAAGCACAGGCATCAGCCTGGGCAGAAGTGCTGGAAAGCCAAGCTCCACCTGTGGGGGCTGCAGTCATTTAACCACTCCCCTGCATCCCCAAACTGTAGCTGAACCAGTTCCTCCTCTGATGCAAGCAGATGTACAGCTTATTTTTTTAAATCAAACACTGTTTTCTGACCCATGGACTCCTCAGTCAGTTCCCATTTCCTTCTCACAATTAGAAACACAGCAAAGAAGTGTAAGAACACCCTCAGCAATGCAGTGTGCGAGAGAAACCTGTCAGGGTGGCCACAAGAAAAACCTGATGTCACCTCTGGCATCTTGTTCATCTGGAGGAAGAGTTTTCCTGCCAAGCAGTAAGTACTCAGGTTAACCACCCAGACACAGCTGAATAAAGCAGTGATGCTCCAGCAATGCTCCAGGGATGGACCCCCAGCTCCTCTCCCCCCACAGCACCTGCACACAGATGGGAGCCCAGTACCACATTCTAGTCAGATTGGAAAGAATGAGTTGTTCTGTTCTAGAAAGAATTCTGAACCATTCCTCCTATTCTAGACAGGACCAAAAAGAACCCAAAAATGGTGCAAGGGGACAAGCTCTGCTCTCCTGAGGTTCCCCTGTCACTGTCTCACTGCTCCTCCTTCTGCACCATCACTTCAAAAAGTCCAAGTGTGACTTACTTCAGAATGACATTGGATCCTCCCTTTTGGTAGTAGAGATAGTTGTTCTGCACAGCATGGCCACACCCATAAAAAAACCCTGTGATGCTGATGTTCCTGTAGCTGCCATTCAGCAAGGCATTGGAATTCTCATATTCTTTTATGTGCTTTCCTAAACAAAGGGGAAAACATGAAAAAAAAAAAAAGGACTGTCATTTGGTTAGTCTAATTTTGAAATCTCTCTCCTAAATTTCAATCCCTATTGAAAGTCAGTATCAATCAAACACCCAAAAGACAACAACTCTATTTGTTTTCAATAGTGATTTGTTTTCCAGTGATTCAACTTGCTGGAACATGACCAGAAGCAAACATCAAAAAAGAAATAAAAATAATAAATAAAAATGTATAGACTTAGTGTTCAAGGGGCTGCTTCCCCAAGACATAATGGGCCTTAATTCTGAACACAGTTGGTAAATATACAGAATATATTTCTTTTTTCCACTTAGGTCTGGAAAAAATTTTCTGCTCATGCAGCATTTGATTCCTAAATAGCTAAATGAAAAGGCAAAACTCCTAGCTACAATTTAGGGAAGCAAAGCCACAGAAAACTATTGAAAGCAATAATAAAAAGGCATGAAAAACTGGCATTTAAACTTGGATTGTTTAAAAAAACCCAAATCCTCTTTTCAAGATCTGATGTTGACTCAAAGTGTCTAAAGCCACTAGAAAGGTCTATAAACATATGTATATATAATTATATATATATATATAATATATATTATAAAGGTAACATGGAAAGCATTCTGAAGAAGATGTGGGTAAGAAGCCCATCATATTTGATTAGAAATATTAGTGTAGGTGGAAGGAATTAAGAAGGCAGTGTTAGTGCAAGAGCTGGCTGTGGATCCCACTGCCAGTGTACCTGAGAAATGCATGGTGAGCCAAATCCTCTCATCACTTATGTTGGCAGGTTCCCTCATCCACGTTCCAAATGTCTGCTGCATGCTGACAAAGTGCACAGGGCTCCCTACAGATGTGATCACACATTCTAGGAGAGAAAAAAAGCACAAAGTCTGTTAGCTGGGACATCAGAGCAGCAGGTAGCAGTGAGATACATTCTGTAGCAGCTTACCAGCTTTTTTTGAAGGACTGTGTGTTCTGTCTTCAGCTTTTCCAGCCAGGGTGTCATCGTTTGGCACAGCACAGCTCTCCCCTGGAGTTGGGAAACAGGAAGACTTGGCATTTTTCTGTATTTGACATGGCATCAGTGACTCCACTAAAATAAAGGAATGGCAACTGGGATTTTGTTCAGTCTGGTAAAAAAAAGATTAGTCTGGTTTGGGCAAAAAATTAGATTTCTGCCATGGAAAAGAGGTGTTCAGACTGGATTGTTTCCTTGAAGTGGTCAAGCTTTGAGGGGTGACTGGTTTTGCTCAACAGCAATTGCTTAGTTGTAAATTTATAAGCAGCTTCCTAGAAAGAGAACTGCCCCTTTCCTTAGATAAAGAGATAGAGCAGCCCTGCAGAAAAGGACTTGGGAATGCTGCTAGAGGAGCAGCTGGAATGAGCAGCCAGGGTGAGCTGGAGCCCAGCAGCCAATCCAGCCTGGGCTGCAGCAGGAGCAGGGTGGGCAGAGATGGAGAGAGGGGATCCTGCTGCTCTGCTCTGGGCAGAGCTCCCCTGGAGCCCTGTGTCCAGCTCTG
>JANHGL010014218.1:14960-27349 GCA_024611195.1 Ceyx melanurus
ACAACCTCCCTATATTCTTCCCAGGTGGCCTGTCCCTCCTTCCATGTTTTATATATTTCCCTCTTCAGCTTAAGTTTTACTAATATCTCCTTGCTCAACCATGCAGGTCTCCTAATTGTGTTACTGGATTTCCTTCTTTTTGGAATACACTGATCCTGAGCCTGGAGGAAATGGTGTTTGAATATTAGCCAACTTGCTTGGGTTCCCTTGCCCTCCAGAGCCTTGTACCATGGGACTTTTCTAAGCGGTTCCCTGAGAAGGCCAAGATTGGCCTTTCTGAAGTCCCGGGTAGCAATCCTGCTTGTGGTCCTGTGGCTGCTGCCTGCAATTCTAAACTCCACCATCTCATGGTCACTACAGCCAAGGGGGCCTCCTACCCTCACATCCTCAACAGCAGAAAGGTGATGGAAAAGCTGTTGCTAACATTCATATGGTCATATTGGTAAGTGTGGCTCAGTAATGTTTTCGTGCCCTCTATCTATGTGCATCTTAGCTTTGGTATCCTAATCTTGATGCTGTGTAAAGCAGTGCCATTACAAGTCTGAATCTGGAAACAGAAGGACATAACTGTTCAGAAAATAGATTAAAATATGCAGTTCTTCATAGGTCTCTTATTCAGTTTCACAGAATATAACTTTTTAAAATTCATTTACTGTATACAAAAAAGATGAAATAAAGGAACCCTCAAGAAGCAAAAAATCTTTTGATGGGGAAATCTAATAATTTGGATTTTGTCTTGTGTTTTTCAAGGTCAGAGAAGGTTGACCCTATACTTTAGTAAAGACAAGTTAGAATATAGCTAGAGTCCTTATATTTTCAAAATTGTTAGGTTTGTGGTAGCTCTTCATATTGCAATACTATGACATTATGGGTGTTTCATATATATAGATTTTTCAAATGAAAAAGTCTGTGTGCAAGAAAACACACCTCTATGGATTTTATATCTACTGGAATGTGGAATTGCATTAAGAATCTGTTCTTATATATATAATAAAATCAGGAATGTTTATATTTTATTTGGAATAAACATATTTTAAAATTATTTTACTTTAAAACAAAATAAATAAAACATTCTGTAAATTAAAAAATATTATTTTTCCTCCCCACATATTCTGGTGTTCCATTTTTTAACATGCTTACATTTCTGTCAAGCATGATATTATTGACTTAACTGAGTTATAAATGTGACATTAACAGTCAGCTGGAAGTAGCCTCAAGATCATATACCCTGGTGCTCAGGAGTGATATTTGTTGGAAAGGCTGCACATCTAGTCCAGAAGGCTCTTGCAGTGCATTGATGATGACTTTCTGATTTAGGTGTCAAAAAAGACAATGAGAAGAGGTCCGGTGCTGGTCCTTGTACTGATGAACAAAGAAGGTGTCATCTGGGGTATAAAGGTTGGAGGCAGTCTTGGTGGTAGTGTTCATGACATGGTAGAGTTCAGTATCACATAAAGAAGCAAGGCAATAAGTAGGATTGGTGCTTTGGGCTCCAGGAAGGCTAACTTTGTCTTCTTCTAAGACATACTTGGAGGAATCCCCTGGGTTAAGACTCTCAGAGGTAGAGGAGCCCAAGGGAGGTGGTTATTATTCAAACATTACTTCCTCCAGGTTCAAGACTGGTCCATTCTTTTGATTAAAAGCAATTAGAGGAGGCAGGAGACCTGCATGGATGAGCAAGGAGTTGCTGGAAAAACCCATGTGGAAGAAAAATGTTCACACTATGTGGAAAAAGGGATTGGTCTCATGGGAGAATTATAGGAATGATGTCAGGGATTGTAAGGGATGCAAGAAGGAAGGCCAAGGCCCTCTTGGAATTAACTCTGGCAAAAGAAGTAAAAGAGAACAAGAAGGGCTTCTTCAAATACACCAATGGTAAAAGAAAGACTAGGGAAAATGGGGACCTGCTGCTGAATGAGGTGGGAGACCTGGAGAGAGAGGATACAGAGAAAGTAGTTACTGAATGCCTTTTTTTTTTCAGACTTCACTGCTAGGACCAGCCCTCAGGAATCTCAGACCCTGGAAGTAAGAGACAAAACCTGGAAGGAAGAAGACTCTCCAGTGGTCAATGAGGATTGGGTTAGAAATCACTTGGGTAAACTGAACACATACAAATCCATGGGCCCTGAGGGCTGCACCCACAAGTGCTGAGATAGCTGACTGGTGTTGTTGTTCTACCACTCTCCATCATTTCTGAAAGACCATGGAAAATGGGAGAGGTGACTGAGGACTGGAGGAAAGCCAGTGAAAATTACAGACAAGTAGCCTCACCTCCATCCCTGGAAAGGTGGAGCAGCTCATTCTGGAGGTCATCTCTGAGCACATGGAAGAAAAGAAGGCTATCAAGAGTAGCCAGCATGGATTCACCAAATCATGTCTGACTAATCTGATAGCCTTCTATGATGGTGTGACTGAATGGGTAGATGCAGAGAGAGCAGTGGACGTTGTCTACCTTGGCTTTAGCAAGACTTTTGACACTGTCTCCCATAACACCCTTGTGGGTGAGCTCAGAAAGTGTGGACTAGAATAGGGTATGGTGAGATAAGTTGAGAACTGGATGAAGATTAGAGCTCAGAGTGCCATGATTAGCAGTGCAGAGTCCAGTTGAAAACCTTTAGCTAGTGGTGTTCCCCAAGAGTCAGTAGTGAGTCCAGTCTTGTTCAACATCTTTATGAATGACCTGAATGAAGGGACTGAGTTCTGTAAGTTTGCTGATGATACAAAACAGGGACGACTGTCTGATTACCAGAAGACTGTGCTGAAATTCAGTGAGATCTGGACAGGCTGGAGATCTGGGCAAAGGGGAACCAAATGAAGTTCAACAAGGGCAAGTGCAGAGTTGCACACCTGGGGAGGGATAAGCCCATGCATGAGTATAGATTACTGCTGGAAAGCAGCTCCATGGAGAAGGACCTTGGCATCTTGGTGGACAATAAGTTATCTATGGAACATCAATGTGCCCTTGTGGACAGAAAGGCTAATGGTATCCTTGGGCGCATAAAGAAGGGTGTGTCCAGAAAGTCAAGGGAAGTTCTCCTACCTCTCTACTCTGTCCTAATGAGACCACATTTGGAGTATTTTGGACAGTTCTGGTCTCCCCAGTTTGAGAGACAGGGAAATGCTAGATACAACCCAATGGAGGCTAGTGGAGGATGATTAAGGGACTGGAACACCTCTCTTATGAGGAAAGGCTGAGAGCCCTTGGGCTGTTTAGTCTGTAGAAGGGAAGACTGAGAGGGTATCTTCTTAATGTTCACAGCTATCTGAAGTGTGGGTGTCAAGTAGATGGGGCCAGTGTTTTTTAAGTGATGCCCAGTGATAGGATGAGGAGCAATGGACACAAACTGGAACACAGGAGGTTCCACCTCAGCATGAGGAAAAACTTTACTGTGAGGGTGATGGAGTCCTGGAACAGGCTGCCCAGAGAGGTTATAGAGTCTCTTTCTCTAGAGACTTTCAAAACCCTCCTGGATCTGTTCCTGTGTGGCATCCCTTAGGTGATCCTGCTCTGGCAGGGGAGTTGGACTCAGTGGTCTCCAGAGGTACCTTCCAACACTTACCATTCTATGACTCTATGATTCTATCTATGATGTACCAGTAATGGTCTAGAGATGCATGCAGAGAGAGAGAGAGAGAAGGTGCATAATTTTCCTTGAAGTCTGGCTTATTCTTTCCTACTCTTGTGAACACTTGAAACTTGGTGTTTTGGCTTAATTTGTTTCCACCCACTCCAGAGATTAAGGAGCCATGGAGATTAGTCATGACAGACCAGATATCCCAACATGTTTTAGGAGTAGGTCACGTGAGTGTGGAGTAAACTGTGATGCCTTCAAATTGATCCTGTTTGGTGCTGGCTTAGAAAGAGTTTTGATTCATTTTCTAGTTAATGAGCATGAAGAGGAAACTGAGGGTCATCAAAGATATTCTTTTTTTTTTTTTTTTTTTATGGTTGTAAGACAAAAGGTACCCAAAGACTATCACTGATTCTTGGACAGTGATTAAAAGCTGATAGACTCTAGGTACGGGCAAGTGAACAGAGGATAGTAGTAAAGGCTACAGGAGAATTTGGCAGGTGTGTTGTCTCTAGGGGAATAACTGCTGGACTTCCCTTGGCTCTCCTGACTGGAAAACTTCTCTGCAGTATGTCCCTCAGCCACCAGATGTCTCTGCGTTATGTTGGGTAGCGCAGGCTCTTTAGTTCTTTAGTTGGTAAATAAATGGTATAAAGCTGGAATTCAAGTTAATTCTTTAGTAGGTTGTTTTTATTTAAAACATCTGCTCTTTAATAAAGCTTACATTGCATGAATCTCCTTGTGATAATGGTGGATTTACAAGCAAGGAAGCAAGATTAGTAGCCAAAAGATTTTCCAAAG
Organism: Ceyx melanurus; assembly: GCA_024611195.1. Classification (NCBI taxonomy): domain Eukaryota; kingdom Metazoa; phylum Chordata; class Aves; order Coraciiformes; family Alcedinidae; genus Ceyx; species Ceyx melanurus. The sequence continues at coordinate 19,334 of JANHGL010014218.1, forward strand.
CCCAAAACAGTTTTGGTCTGAAGAGAGCTTGTGTATCAGATTGGGTGCAAGCAACACTGTTTTTCTTTATTGTAAAAAAAAAGAAAAAAAAAAAGAAAAAAAAAAAAGAAACAAAACTGTCACTGTTTTTCAGCTTGATAACTTCTGTTGGGATGAGTTACAGTTACATCTGCAAACAGTTTTGGTTAATTAACTAGCTCTTTCATGACATTAAATGGACCCTGCTTGAACAAGTTACATTTTGCATCTTAATTATAAAATTACATGAATAGAGTTTCCAGTAAAACTGAATACCAATTTTTTCTGTCTGTTTCAACTTGGAATATTTATTGACACTAGTGGTCTGTTCTTGGTATTATTTCTTTTGGTGTTAGTATTACAGTGTCAATAATGTGCTCAGTATTGGTCATGGCAAGTTTGTAAAATTAAGTCATAAACACTACTTACGACAACTACTTTCTTTTTAAACCTGCAGCAATTTCAGCAAAGGAAAATAAATGATGCCAGCTGAGGAACTAACCCTTGAGGATTAAATATCTGATTAACATAAAAAGAGATCCAGGACTTTTTACTGGAAAAGCAGTGCAAGAAGCAGGCATTATATCTGCATAATTTCTTTTGGTCTGTTGACATTTGCATAACTTCCTTTGAAGGCAAGTGTTTTTTATTCAGTTTTAGGAATGCTAGCTAGCATTTTCACAGAATCACAGACTCACAGAACCACAGAATGTCAAGGGCTGGAAGGCACCTCAAAAGATCATCTAATTCAACCCCCCTGCCAGAGCAGGATCATCTAGACCCGATCACACAGGAACGCGTCCAGGCTGGTTTTGAATATCTCCAGAGATGGAGACTCCACAACCCCCGTGGGCAGCCTGTTCCAGTGTTCATCACCCTCACTCGGAAAAAAAATCCTCCTCATGTTTACATGAAGCTTCCTTTACCTCAGCTTCCACCCATTGCCCCCTGTCCTGTCATTAGGCATCACTGAGAAGAGCCTGGCTCCATCCTCCTGGCACTTGCCCTTTATATATTTATAAACACTGATGAGGTCACCCCTCTGTCTCCTTTTCTCCAAATTTTCTCCCTTTCAAGCTGAATACAAAAGTTTAAGTATTCAAATAACATACAAGCACTTGAAATATTTTACACCTCAGAGGCACTCACAATTTTTAGTGAAACCATGTGGAGCCCTAAAGAGTTTGGGGAAAATACTCATGATACCTTTATACACCTCTTTAGATGTTCTGCTGCTACTCAAAGATTTCAAAATCAATTTTAAATTAAAACCTTGCAATTGAGAAAAAAAATATTTTCATTTTTGTTGAATGGTGAAAACTTCTTAGTGTCTCTTTGTTGTTTTGATTTTGTTCTGATTCATACTCTTTCATGCTTTCACTTGCTTTATACATAATGACATCTAAATTTTACTTATGCCTATTCATTTTACTTGTCTTTTTAAACAGTTTTCAAACAGCATACACTTCCTCTGGAAGAGTATTGTGTTTATATTCTTTTAGGTACATTTTCATTGCCAAATCCCATTTGAGCTGCTCACTACATATTCCTGCAGAAATCAACTGGACTACTTGTATGAGAAATGCAAGCAGGTCTTGCCTTTATTTGGTAAAGCAACAGACTTGAACAAAAGCAGTACTGTACCTGCTATGGGCAGCCAGAAACAATGACAAGCTCCTTGATAAGATTAGATGTAATTTTAAATGTAACTGGGACAAAGAATCCCTCCCACCAACCCCAACCTCTAACTCTCTACAGTAATTCCTCTGCAGCAAAGCAGTTGAAGAATTACTGACAAGAGCCAGACTGCCTGGTAAGCACCACCTAACAGACACAGAAACATGATCCGCATAATTTTTAAGCTTGGAAGACATTTTGTGCTTCTTTCAAAAAAGAAAAAAAGAAAAAGCAATCTTTTAAACCTGTCACATATAGACCTTATACATTCCTGGTTTTACTATTATAGGAAGACCTTAAATTTGAAAATCCTTATAGACACATACGTAAAATACTTATGTGAAACAGCTACTTGTGGCTTATTGTTTTAAAATAAACATGTGTATTGTATTGTCATTGCATATGAGCAAATTGGTTTACTAAAAAAGGCCCTCTCCAGTCCCAAGCTAATCATCGACTTTTAACTCACAAAATTTATGCCTGTAAAGCTGACAACTGAGTCTGCAACTATGAAATGGGTGCAGGACTACATGTAACACGGATTCCCTGGCTGACTTCCTATTTGTTTTTTGAAGGAATGTATTTTATTAGTTATGTCTTGAACACTCAAGAGAAACCTCTAATGTAATGTCTGCTTATATCTGTATTTACAATCCTGAGATAACCACTATGCAAATTCACACACAGTGAGATTTAGACATTTTCTTTTTAGACTAAATGCTGTATTACTTTTTTCTTTTTTTTCTTTTTTTTCTTTTTTTTTTTTTAATATATTTGTCAAATCTATTGAAATTGTAACCTCATGGCTAAAAATTTATGCTTAGATGACAATTCAGCAGCTTGATGTGGAGCCCACTGAAGCTAGTGGAATAATACCAATAGGCTTTGGATCTAACCCAGACAGATGATAACAGACCTAGATTAGGGAGTTCAAACAGAATGGGCAGTGTTTCTGAATATCTGACAAAGGTGACTAAGCAGAGCAGGACAGGATGTTATACAAAGTGTCATCAATATCTTGTTCCACAATCCAAGCTTTTTGTTAAAGAAAACGTAAAATATTATGTCTTGTTCCCTAAAGAATATGAAGAAGTGTCCTTTGCAGCTAGCCTGGGACAGATGACTCTTGGCAGCCTGCACAGTACTTTCCAGGAAGTAAATGATGAAACATTAAAAAATAAACTAGAATGATTGTTAACTGCCTCAGTGGCAGTTAGATGGTGGCCCCGAGGTGTAGAAGGCACCACCCTCCATCCTCCATCACCTTCTGAGAGGAGGTGTGCTCCAAGGTTATAGTGAATAACGATAGGTTTTACTGACTATAAGTCAGGAGGTGCCATATCATTTTCTTAATGGAAGTGGCTATTTCATTTCAGTTTTCTAGCATTTCCTAATAATTTGCAGGCCTTGGATTTATCTTGAGGTATGTTATCCTTGACCAAGAAGGCTTTGTCCTTGGTTATCACATACTTTGTACTATGTGATCTGTGCTGTTCTGAGAAGCACAAGAGCCCTTAGATAGACCAGCTTGGCACACATCTGTGACACATTTGACTCAGGCACAAGTGTGTGATGTGATTCTGTTCTCAGTTAACCTGGACCTCACTTTTCCACCTGAATAATGGTTATAACATCAATCCTGCCCTAACTGTGAGAGGTACTGGGAGAATAAAAAACAGTAGTGATTTCTAAGTACTAGGGTATAATCGTGATGAGGGCTATGCAACTGCCTCCAAGATAGAAGGTCTCAAAATTGTTCAGGGCAAATATGACTCCAGTTCTGTTGTAACTAATTTAATTACTTTTCATTTTATGAATTTCAGATCAGTTTAGAACAGTGCAGAGTATGTATGTTAGAAGAGAGATTAAAAAAAATGAAGCAATATTAATTAATAAATTTTGTAAAACACTTTATAAAACTCAGTGTATTTATCTTCTACAAAAAAACCCCAAACCAACAGGAAAGTAAGCAACAAGACATTAAGTGGGATGTGAGAGGTCAGAGAATTAGCTGCTAATCAGGCTAAAACACATTGGAAGGATTAAAATACGGACCAGAGCTTGTCTTTTCCCTTTTCAATTTAAGAAAGCATAGCAATTCCATCTGGGTAATGGCAAGACAGTTTTCATACAACATTAATGATGTAGGAGTTTCCTAGTTCTCACATTTGAAACATGGAGAGATTATTTTCTAAGAATTTTTTTTTTTTTTAATAACATCCAATATTGTGAATATATTTTTGATGCATGAAACATAAGATAAAATGTGAAAGCAGTATGAAAATGACTTCATTGTTTTATGTTTCTTGGACTGGAAAATTTAATGTTAGGACAAGGGGGAATTAAGATATATAAATATTCTGTACTTGTCTTTACTACCTTCGTGATGGTTCTGACAGAGGAATGTCTGTCCTCTGTGCTTTGAATTGTTCATTATTTTGTAATCTGCATTTTCTCACTGACTGTCCACTCTAGTCTCCAAAAAAGTTACTATAAAACTTGATGTAGTAAGACAGAACTGTTGTGGCCATGTTTACGTCTTCTTCAGTAGCTGCATTTGTGATTACAGAGACCTAACTCCTGCAGAATCCGCTGCATCATTTTAGACTGAAGGAAAAGCAAGACTACCTGTAAACAACATGGGTGATCTTTCAATGCTTCCTGTAAGATAAAATGAAAGTGGATATTGAATTACTGAAACACTAAAATGATAATATGGGCATAGTTTGTCTGCCTCTGGGACAAGTTTTTGTCACTCACATTTAACTGAGTTTATAGAAATATTGAAAATTTTTCAATATAACTTTGGATGCCTAATGTCAAATATTCAATAGCAAGCTATTTTCAGAGGAAGGTTGCTCAGCACATGCTGATGGTTAGCTCATGCCTTTTTGTGGTAACAAAACCCAAAGACACCTAAGATCATGAGTCACTCTGAAAGCATGAAACGGGATCCCTTTTACTCTGAAGATACGTGAACCATTATTTGTGATAAATCTATATTTTGCACACAAGCAATCTAGACAGCAGCTACCAAGAGTTAAAACAGGGAGCAAAACTTAAGGTGCCAATGGCTTAAAAGTCACGTATTTCTGAGACAAGCTTTGTCTTCCCATATCATTCTCCGACAGGGTTATCAGAGAAACTTTCTACATTCAAAAGAGCTGTTCTTCACAGCTCCGCTAAAGTGACCACAGCAGTGTGAGGTGACATGTCACTCCCTCACTTATTTCTTTTTTGCCTAAGCCTTTTTGGACTGATTTGAGTTGCCTGTCATCGGTCAGGAGCCCTGCTCTTCCAGGCATGGCTGCCTTAGACGTGTTGGTGAAGTGGATGCTCCATGCAGCCCTCTGGGCCTGTTGGCTGCCCGGGTGTGAAGGTGAATGCTGAGAGCCCCCAGTGCTGGTGCAACTGCGGGCGTCAGCTGGGGAGATGAGGGTGGCTCTGCTGGGAATGAATCCTGGTGCTGAAAGGGTGCACTTCAACCTTTCAGTTTGTACACAAACCTCTCTGTAATGACATTATCTGTCAATTGGCCTTCTTAGGCCTAATTTTCAATCCACAAGTAGGAGTTAGGTCATTGAGGATATCCTCACCATTAGAGTTATTCAGTTTGCATAAGGCTCTACTTAGCACTTGAGGAAGGAGTGCTGATTTTCAGAGTGTTGATTTGATCCTCAACCTATGCTTGTATGCCTGGCAAGGCAGCACAGCACTGGCAGCTGAAGGTTTGCTCATGAATAACAAAAGGCAAGGTCCATCTAGAAATGTTTGGGACCATGGGAGAAATTCCCAGACTTCTGTAAACAAGATTATGATACCTGAGTCACAATTGGAGATTGTGTTCAGCCTACAGATAGAGTGTACTAAAAGCATCTTGTAATGATCACTGAAGTAATCAGTTATAAATGTGGGAGAAAACAAAGTCAAGGTAGGTATTAAATAAAATAAACTTAAAGAATGAAATGCATCAGACAAAGTTTGTCAAATGTATATTTATGAAGTGCAGTTATGTTTGAAATCATAGGTGCTTCCTTAACTTTAAAAGTCCTAACTTGTTTTTAAGAGAGCTGTAGTTGTTTAAAATGATCAAAGAAAGTTATTGAAGAGGTCTAGAAAAGTTAATAATGATGCTGAAGCTGAAAACATGCAAACATTATATTTATCTTACCTGGTTCCCCTTTCTCCAAAATTACAGCTCTGTTCAGTTAGCCTAAATGTGTAAATGTCAGAAAAACATATTTTTTCCTCAAGTACATTTTTATTTTTGAAGGTATTTATATAAGAACTGGACAAACAATTTCATTTTTTCTGTTTTCTGATTTTCAGGCTTGTCCAAAAACAAAGAAGATTTAATTCCACCTGGAAAAGTTAGTTACAGAGTACTGTAGAAGTTTTACTCAAGGAGATACAATCTTCAACACTGTAAAGTAACTGCTTCACAACTTTAAGGTAAATAGAAAAAGACCCAAACCAAAATGTAATTTATGATCACTCAACAGTAAAGAATATTTTTATCCCAGATTCAGGCCTACACATTGTACCTCATATTTTTCACATTAACAAAACTAGCTATACTCCACACTAAAGCTCAGTATTTAGCAGTTGTGAAGTTCATGTCTGTTTCAGGTTTACCTCAGGTTTGTTGCTGATAGCTAATAGGTAGCCTACTGTTAAGACTGCCTTTTTACATGTTAGAGAATATCTAACTGCTATGTAAGCAAGCACTGCTACCCTTAAAAGGACACCTTTTGCTTACCTTAAAATAGGTGTGATATTGTTGTATTATATTTTAAAATTCCTGCTATTGACTGAAAGGACAGATATTCAAGAAAAAGCAGGACCTTAACCAATTTTATATGTATTTTTTAGATATTATAAGCCAAGGTGAGTTTGAATTCTTAAATCACTGGTCTAAATAGAAGTCCTAGTGTGCAGAAGGCTCAGTGTGTGAAGTCCTGTAGATTCCTTTTTTTTATTTCATGGTTGTTTCTTCACTCAGAAGATGAGTTACTTCACCATAGGCAAAAAAAACAACAAAAAAAAGACAAACCTTAACAAGTTCCAACATAGAAGGATTTTCAAATAAAAATACAGAAGCTGTGATTACTTTGTATCTGTGTAAGTAAAAACTATTATTTTTAATAGTTTTAAAAAAACTATTAAAAATAGTTAAAAAACAATTTCAATACAGGTATGGAAATATTAATCCAGTACATTAATTTGAGAACAGGAATTCCACCTAACAACATCCTGAACAATCAACCATATGCAGGCAAATGAGGGACTGCACTGTCCCTGTATTCTGTAGTCTGAAACACAGGACATATTGGGTAGACATTAATAAGAGATTACAGTTTTGAGTCTTACTGAGATGTTCCCTCCTCTTCTAAGTACCTAGGAAGTCCACAGTAAGTACCAATGTATATAAGGGAAATGTCAGGAATATATATATTCCTATAATTCAGTGCACTGCTTTTAATGATGATATTTTTAAAACAGAAAAGAAATTATAATTTCTTGATTTTGAAATATTTTGCTTTGAATAAATTCTTATATTAAAATTAAAAAAAAATAAATCCTGTTTAACAATATATTCTGTTTTGTGGATGTTAGAGATTTGTTTCCCAGTTGATGTCAACAGGAAATTTTGTATTTTCTCCTGTCCACTCACTGTCCAGCAATGTGTCTCAGTGTTTTCAGGGATAGGAGGTATGAAGAAGATGAAGTTCCACTCTTAGACTTCTGATGGTGACCACTTTCTTATTTCTGACAGCTGTATGACTTATGATTACTGTTAGTAGGCAACGACTGTGATCTGTACTAATACTGCTCAGATAAGGGAACACAGAATGATCAGCAGGATAGAGTTTTTGATCTTGTTAGGTACAGAAGACGTTTTAAAAGGTGCATGGTGGTCTTTGAGAAATGTATGTACCTTGCACTTTGCTCTTAATTTCTTAAATTACAGTATTATCAATACATATGAGCGAGTGACAACAGCAGCAACAACAACAATAATGATATTAAGAAGAACGATAGTATTAATAATAAATAACAGAGTGAAAGACAGGAATGAGTTAAGTGTTCGAAGGCTGACATTTCAATTGCATTTAGAGAAAAAAGGATCTGTGAGGACTTCTGAACATATTATATTTGATGTTCACTGTGAAGTTTATTAAGAAATTGTTTAGATGAAACTATTAAAATATTTCTTCTTGAGTTCTTGGAGAGGATGGGAATTTCTTTTTCTCATATACTCAAGGAAGATAAAAATTATTCTTATCTAGCCTTATTAATTAGTTACCTTAGTTTATTAAT
>JANHGL010014220.1:0-63871 GCA_024611195.1 Ceyx melanurus
GGATCGGCTCCTCTCCCACCTCAGCGCCAAGCTATTTCCAGCCGGCTGACAGAACGAGGCCTGCAAAGCCTCATGGCTGGGCGCCGCAGCCCTGCCGCCAGCAGCAGCCTCGCTCCTTCTTCCCAGCCCTGTCAGGACCTCCTGAGATGGCAGAGAGTGGCTGGGTCTTCTCCTTTCCCTCTTCCCGTGGGTACGATGGAGAGCAGCCAACCCCACCTGCTCCCAACAAGAAGTTGCAAGGACATGACCCATGGTTAAAACACACCAGTTTCTGGCACCCAATGGGACATGTTTCCCAGCCTTTCATCCCCCAGCCTGATGGACCTGTGGCCAATGGTGGTAAAAGCAAGAGCTCAGTTCTCCAGGTTCACAGCAAGACCTGGGCCATGGTATGATCAAACTCAAGAGCTGGGGTATCTCCCATTCCTTCTCTCCAAGGCCAACAGTTAGTTGGTCTATGCAGTATCACTTGCTCCAGGAGTTCAGGCCCCCTGCTTCCCATTCACCTGACACATCACGACGGGGCCTCACCTTGGCAGCCAAAGTAATCTGCATTCTCCATGTTGAAGTAGCCATCTTTGCACGTCGAGCACAACTGACCGCAGACATTAGGTTTGCAGAAACACTGCCCATCAGCCTAGGAGAGAAGCAGACATGGAAGCTCATTCACTCCCATTGCTCACTGTGGCCAAGCCGTTTCAGTTATTTAGGCTCTAGACACTGGAAAAGCATTTTTAATTTCAAGCTCTACACTGCTTCCTGAGTGTGGGTGGGCCAGATAAGGGCCAGATAAGTTAAATCACCCAACAATGCAGGCAAACAAAAATCCAGGCATCCTGGGTCAGACCCAGAAATATTTGGGTGCCTGATTTATGACAGGTCTTAATCCTACATTCTCATGCAAGCCCAGGTTACAGTACAGCCTTTGAGAGGTCAGTGTCAGGATGGGCCTCTCTAGTAGCGGCTGGGAGAGATGAAGCTGAAATGCTCCCAACACAGCACCCACTCTGGAAGCAGAGAGGAGCAAACCCACCTGCCGGCACTCTGCGATTGCACTGATGGTACCCTTGGTGTCACACTTGCAGCCTGGAGAGAGGGAGAACAAGAAAGCAAGATGAACCATCAGTCCCAGAGAAGAAACCTTATGCGGAACAGTACCCACCACGGCAGAGGACACTGGCAGGGATAAGACGAGCTGGGAACTGATCAAGTAGAGGATAATGCTGCACAAGGGCTCACATTTCATTTTGGACAGTTACTGTTGAGGACACACCTACCAAAGATATTTGCCTCTTCTGCACATTTGGCCATAAAAAATAAAGCATGCAGAGTCTGGAGGGAGGGCTGAGAATGGCACAACACATTCCATGAGCCCTGTTTCATCCCAAGCAAAAAGCTCCAGACTCCAGCCTTTCTCTTCTCCAAGTGAGGGTTATTCAGACCTCTCCATCTTTGACATGTCATTCCAAGGTGAAGATGGAAGAAAGGGTATCACCAGCAATGATGATTTTGGATTTGGATCTCGCATCATTGCAGCATGGAGGGGACTTTTTAGGGCTGTGCAAATACCATTTCCTTACTCAAGCAGCCGTAGGGGTTCTCAGGAGTCAGGTTCCAGTACAAGGGCTTGCATCTGTCACAAGCTGGGCCTTCTACGTACGCCCGACATGCGCAGGAGCCCTGGGGAATGGGATGTGGAGAGAAGAGCAGGTGAGGATTTGCAGCACGGTGGCTGAACACGGTGTCTGCGACTCCAGTTGTGCTTAAGGAAGGGCTTGTCCCAAAGAGGACAGTTTAAAAACGACCTGCAGGGGTTGATGGGTTCATCCAATACTCACCGGAGCCAGAGAGGGATCTGGGGTCACCAACCCTGCTGGGTTACAGGAGCCCACTACAAGAGAGAGGCACAAGGAGAGCTTCAGAAAGACACAGCTCTCACCCTGTCTGTTCCTGCAGGGGGGCGGGGGGTATTTCTTCCCTCCTGAAGCTTGTGAAGGGATGATAAGCCCACTGAGCAGTATCACACCACCACATCCCAGGCCACTTGAGTCCCCCCACCCCCTCCAGTGGAGAAGGGGCTACCTTCGCAGTGGGGAAATCCATAGGCGCCCGGCAGGCAGCTGTCACAGCGCAGTCCCATCACGCCAGGGCGGCAGCTGCACTGCCCTGATTCCTGGTCGCAGGTGCTGTGCAGGGAGCCCTCCCGTGAGCACTGGCAAGCTACAGGAGAGGGGAGAGAACTGCTTGAGCTGCAGGGCACAGACACTCCTGTGTTCAAGGCTTCCCACCAGCAACCTCCATTGTCTGCCTGACCTTCACCACTATCAAAGCACCCAGAAAGGGGGGTTATAAATAACATAAACAGCCCTCCTTTGCTCATGGCTAGAAATGCCCCATCTTTTAAGAAAAAACAATACAAGCTGCACCATTTATCACAACTATTCACACATACTACAGCCCCAGTCATGGCAAGGACATTGAGGGGCCAGAGCAAGTCCAGAGAAGGGCAATGGAGCTGGGGAGGGGTCTAGAGCACAAGTGTGGTGAGGAGAGGCCAAGGGATCTGGACTTGTTGAGCCTAGAGAGAAGGAGGCTCAGGGGAGACCTTCTGGCTCTCGACAGCTCCCTGTCAGGAGGCTGAAGCCAGTCTCTGCTCCCAATAACAAGCAACAGCAGAAGAGTAAACAGTCTCAGGTTGCACTAGGGCAGGTTTAGGATGGAGCTGAGGAACAAATTCTTCCCCTCCAGGGTTGTCCAGGCCTGGCCCAGGCTGCCCAGGGCAGTGGTGGAGTCCTCATCCCTAGAGGAGTTTCAACACTGTGAAGATGTGCTGAGGGACATAGTTTGGTGGTGCTCTGGCAGTGCAGGGGGAGCATTTGGACTCTGTGAACTTTAAGGTCTCTTCCAACCAGAATGATTCTGTGATTTATGCGCATTTCAGGAGAGAGGGAGAAGTTTCTAGTTAAGGAGAAGGGAAATGTGTGATCTCATCCTTGAAAGGCCAGCAGTTAAGTGACAGATGAGACCCTACAAAAGCCCATCTGCACCCAAACACCAAAAAGCAGCATTTAGCCATCAAGTTCTGCCTTGCAGACACTGTGTTTGAGCAGTAGGGCACTGCTGGCAGCAGAGGGCAAGGCTTCCTGCATGACCCACACATGGAGATCCTGCTGCCCTATCACATGAAAGGTCAGCGAGTTGCCAGGGAGCTGCCCATGCCCTCTTTGCTCAGCCAGCCCTCCTCAAATCCCTGCCACAGGGGCGTTTTAGGCTGACACTCCCAGACTGCCTGAGAGCACAGTTCACAAAATAATAGATTAATAAACTAAACTAAAATAAAATCAAATCAGGTTATCTTCTCTCCCTGTTGTGACTCTTCTACAGCTCCGCAATTTGAACATTGCTTTATGAGACAAAAAAAACCAAACTGAAACAGAAGTAACTAGTGAACTCCTGAGAGACCATTTCATCTCTGCCTGCAGCCTCTTCAAAGGCATGTCGCCGGCAACGGCATCTGGGAGCAGCGCTCTGCCAGCTGGCGGCAGCTCAGCCGGCTGCCTGCAGCACGGTGTGAGAGGCTGACGATGCTCTGTTGTTGCTTCAGGGAAATGCTATCACAGATTATTTTTTAATGAGCGGTAAATTCTTCCTGGGAGTCAGAAGGGTACATCTGGCTTCCAGTCGGACTGTCGACAGGGAGGGGAGGATGAGGACACAATGCCGGGGAGGGTTGCTTGGAGTATCTAGGGCCACGGGCACCTGTCATGGGCATTGCTCAGCCCTGGCACCAGTGGCTCTGCTCCAGGAGTGATGTAGTACCCAGGGACATGGATGCAAAGCTCTCACCGAGGCAGCAGACACCTTGGATTTGGAGCTGACAGGAACCCCAAATCCTGATGCTCATTGTTCACCTTATACAACCACATCCCTGTAGGTTCCAGCACAGTTGCTCCTGCTGTGCATTGGCATGTACTGAGGTGGGGTAAGCCCTGAAGAGCCGCCACATCTGAGCACCTCATGGCACCAGGGTATAATCTGAAGGGGCAGTGTGAGACTCCTCTTACCCCACCCAGAGCCCTGCTCTCCCTGGCCATGGGCACTACAGCCTGAGGACAGGAAGATGCAATTCAGCCCATGTTTTACATGCAGCACCCAGAGCTCTTGGAGAAACGATTAACCTCAGCCAATGCTCCAAGGCATTATCTGTAAGTCTGTTTGTTAACAGGCTTCTGGATTAGAGGCCATACATCCAGACTGGGTGTTAGTTCCAAACCGAGTAGGCAGACTTGAGCTGCTGCTGTTAGTGACAGTGAATGAACTGTGCACAGCCCTGGGGGAAGCATTTCAACAAGATATTGTTAAGAGCTGGGTGAACTGGGTACAGGAAAACATTCCTGCTGCGAGAACCAGCTATATTCATATACAACCCTGGGTTATGGAAGGGGAAACCATTACAGGGTCAGCAGCAGCTATTCCCTTCCCTCCCCTGAGACCTGATGGTGGTTACTCACGTGTGCAGCTAGGGTACCCATAGAAGCCCAGGGCACACTGGCTGCAGGTCTGTCCTGCAAAATTCATATGGCATCGGCACTGGCCAGCTGGGCTGCAGTTGTTGTCCACAGCACCCCGGGAATCACAGGAGCAAGCTGTAAGAACACAAGTCTGATGAAATGTGGCTGAACTGTCATTCAGCCCCACAGCAATTAGCCATTTCCATCAGAACTAAATTAATTCTTAATCCCTTGGAAAGACAGGCAATATTTTCAGCTGGAGTCACGGCCACACCAAGAAAACACACTGAGGGCTTTTTACAGCCCATTCAGCATTCCTCAGCAGTTTAGTAGGTTAATGCACTAAAAAGATGACAAAAAAAGGCATAGGCTGAGACACCAGGTCACAGCAGGGCTGTGGTGAGGAAGTGCGACCGATAAAAACTGCTTTGTCTTCCAGGTCTTGGCACACGATCCACGACATCCACAACACGCCTGACAAACTCAGTGCAAACCATGTGGGTTTTGATTTTGAGAAACACATGAGTCTTGCAAAAACAGGCAGATTTTTCAGGTGAGGAACTGAGGGTTAAGGTCCTTACCGTAGCAATGGGGGTAGGAGTGGTGACCAGGGCTGCACTGCTCGCACCGTGGGCCAGCAAACTCTGCTCTGCAGAAACACCTCCCGACGGAGTCGCAGCCTCCAGGCAGTGTCCCGACTGCGCTGCAGCCACACACTGCAACAGAGAGAAACCATCTGCCCTGTGCCAGGAGTATGGGGCAAAGCTCAGGGCAACATGGGCTTTGATTTGCTTTATTTTATTTTTTGTTTTGGTTTTGTTTTTTCCCTCTTGACATTCTCAGATGAGCATTTAACTGCTGCTCCAAGTATTCAAAGCATTCAGTCTCTGTCCACTACATCTATCCTCCAAAATGCCCACAAAGGCCACCTCCCAGACCTCCTTCAAAACCCTGCCAGAAGGCTCTGGTTCTATGTGCACCCCCCCATGCCCCCCCGGGGACAGATACGCACGCTGGCACAGAGGGTAGTTGAAGTAGCCAGGAGCACACTGGTTACACAAGTGCCCTTCAAATCCTGTTCGACACAGACACTGCCCCGTCTCACTGTCACAGGTGCCGTCGTACTGGCCGGGGCCAGAGCACTGGCAGGCTGGAAAGGAACAAGGGCACTCAGTAAATAAAAAGCCTCTGTGTCTTTTCCCCTTCTTAGGAAAGGAACCAGAGTGCCTGTTCCTCTGGAGTAGAAAGGCAGTCACTGGAGAAGCCACAGGGGACACAGCCAAGAGAAGCGTGCCTGGCCCATAGCTCACATCCACAGGGAATTTCTCAAGAGCCCCCCGCACGCTGAGAGGATGCTGGAGGGTCAGGGCTGGGTGGAAAATACCAGTAAAAGTCATGGGAATTTGTCACTTGGAAGTGGGGCAGGAGGACTCCTCCTCCTCAGCATGAGTGGAGGACAGGGAGACCAGGGCAAGCTTGGAGGCCGCTAACCCCGAGTCACTCACGCTGGCAGGTGGGTCCGTAGTAGCCTGGGGCACACTGGTCACAGTGTGTGCCCTGGAAGTTGTGTTTGCACACGCACATCCCCACCCGAGGGTCTTTGCGACAGGCGTTGCCTTCCGTCCCTCCGGCATAGCAGTCACAGTCTGGAGAGGGGGAACACAACAAACACCACCACACATGGCTGTCAGCCCGTCTCTGCTGCTGGGCAGAGGTCCCACAAGGACAGGGGAGGAGCTGCCATAAGAGGCAACAGTTCAAGCATTTGCCTCCTAATAACCTTCCTATCAGACACAAATGTTTTAACAAAACCCTGCTCAAGTGCCCAGCATGCCCAGCTCATGGGGTCACAGGGCAGTTGGGAGACCTCAGCATCAGAGACACATGCAAGGTTCTGAGGGACGTGGTTTAGTGGTGACCTGGCAATGCTACATTAGTGGTTGAATTTGATGATCTTGATGGTGTCTTCCAACTAGAATAGTTCTCTGATTCCAAGGGATGGGCAGCAGGGCCATGCCCAGGGCAGACAAATACTGTTTGCTCAAACCTAGGCAGGGCTAAATCAGTGCAGCACTGCTCAGGAGCCATGAGGGAATAACCAAAGCCTTTGGGTTGGGGTTTGGGCTTTCTCTCTGGTCACTCCATATTCAGCTGCATCCAGGACACAGCTTCCTGCTGCCAGGACAGGTGGGTGCTTTGGGTCAACAGCACTGAGACCCTTGGCCAGCCCTGCCTTAACCTACAGAAGTACTGTGTGGGGTGTTAAGCTGGGAGAGGAAAGGAGAAAATCATCCAAGAGCCAGAGGGAGCAAAGGGAAATGAGAAGGGAAGTGAGAAATTCCAGCTCAGGAAAGAAAAACCTGTCTGGAAGTTTAAAATCTTAAAAGGAAGGGAAAGGTTATCTGGAGCGTGCTGGGGAGCATGAGACGGGGGAGAACTTGGTGGGAAAAAGAGGCCAAAAAAAAGCACAAGGGAGGAGATGAACTGAGAGGAGTGAGCACGAGAGAGGCGGAGGGGAGAGGGGATGAGGACATGGGGAGCTTTCAAAACAACAGAGGAAGCAACACAGAGTGAGCGGCTGCCGCTCGCTTCCCAGGCACCCACAGCAGCTTTGTGCAGAGAAGGCCATGGGCACAGCCCCCCACACCACTGGGAGAAGCTGGGCACGTGGCTACTGCAGGACAGGTTTGTATTTGAACCCAAAGGCTTGAGATTTGGGAGAACCCAGCTCAGGTTCCATCCTCTCTTGTGGTTTTTGTAGGGTTCCTTACAGAGAGGCCAGAAGGGACAACTCCACGTTGCCCAGACCCCAGAAGAAAGCAAAGTGTCACACTCTGGGCTAGAGTTTCCTTGGCCATAAAAAGGGGATGATAAAACTTCCTTTCCCCAACCTTTCAGCTGCTTCCTCTCTCAGAATCACTCTGGGTCAGGGCTGTCTCTTGCTAAGTATATGCCCAGTAAGCTGAAGACCTGACCTTGCATTGGATGGCGAGAGAGAGCAGAAATAACAGCACAGTGATTTCTAAAGCATCAAAGAAAATTGCACTGCTTACTTATTATCTGTCCTGCGGGAAGCACTTGTTCTCCAGTATCGTTGTGAGCGAAAGCAGGAACAGCTACACAGAGAAAGAGACATTACACAGGTCAAAGAAATCCCATTAGGATACCAAGGGGTTGACAGTCCCAAAGCTGAACAGGCTGAATGAAAACATGGAACAAAGTGCAGACATCCCACTAAACAAAGATCCACTGCAGCCATTTTCAGCCTAGGCTCTGGAAAGATGCCTCTCACAGATAGATGAGACTCCGGCCAAAAGGGTTCAGCCCAGCTCAGCTCTGGGCCAGCTTCCACCCAGGCCAAACGTGGACTTGTCCCCTGGAGCAAGAACTCCTCCTGGGACAGCAGTGCCATGTGGCATGGTGAAAAGGCTCCCGGAGAGCAGTCCCAGCTGGAGTCATTGGCTGTTCCTGCACCCACTGGGTCTGTGGGGTCCCAGACCTGACCACTCCATGGTCCCACACCCCCCACTTACGGTAGCAGTGGGGGAAGTTGAGGTAGCCCTCGGCACAGGCGTCGCAGCGCTCCCCGGTGTAACTGGGCTTGCAGTAGCAGCGGCCGGTCAGGTCCTCACAGGTACCATCAGTGAAGTCAGAGTCACAGTTACAGCCTGCAGAGAGGACACACTGACTGACACCTGCCAGGAGCACCCCAGGAATCTTGCTACGATACATGCCCTCTGTAAGAGACCCCACTATCTGCTGCAAATGCTCCCCAGAACTAAAAAGTGAGGTTTTGCCTCCTCAAAAGGGGTTTTGAGGAACTGCTGCTGATGTGCTTGTCCCACTGGGGGGTGCCAAGTTTGCACAGCCCCAGTTTGCTTCTCTGGGAGACCCCGGTGGCTCCAGAGTGGTGGCACACTGCCAGGACACGACATGTATCACAGCTCCCGGCCTGAGCTCGGCTCACTGGCAAAACAGGTATAAATTCCCTGCTGCCTGGAAATCCCTGTCCTAGGGCATAAAGACCAATAGTCTGCAATTGCCCACTGAAAGAATACGGAGATGACAGCTAGGACTGTATTTTTCCACAGGCATAGCAGCAGGGACAACACATTTTTATCTCATTCCAGCCTTTGAACACTCCACCACTTCTGATTTCACAGATGCTGCAGACACACATACTGTCTGCAAACACATGAACATTTCCAAGGGCAACAGCTGCAGCAGGAACCACCCCTGTGCCCACATCTCTTATGGTGCTGGACTCCCTACACCAGAAAAATCTCTCAGCTCAATGTTCCAAGAGCTGTCACCAAGTCCAGAAGGGCATCTACAACCTGCAGAGTAGATCACACTCACGGTAGCAGATGTATGGAGAGTCAATCGGGTGGTCAGGGGACCGGTAGTACCCTGGGATGCACCTCTCACAATTGACACCAGTGGTATGATGCTGAAAGATGGTGAAAAAACAGAAAGAGGGGTGTGAGTTCCTCTGTCTGCAGGATTCGTGTCCATCTGCCAGATTTACTAACAGCTGCAGGGTCCAGAAGAAGAAACTCAGGAGCATCAGCACACGGAAGACTTAAATCTGCTCAAAATTCCATGTACACTGATTCAAAACCAAAGCATTTCCTCCAAGCTATATCCCCCATAAACACAGCCTGAGTTTTAGGTTCTTATCTGACCTCAAGCAAATTTCACTTGATGGTAAAATGTCCTTACCTCTTGTGCAAGGAGAATAGGAGCAACCTGTTTCCTCCCAGCAGGAAAGCAGAGTTACAAGTCTCATGCCACTGCATGAATTAACCAGCTCATGGCCACCTTGGGAGCAGAACTACCTTCCCACTTTCACTAGGAGCTTCAGAGACTGGGGAGACTGGGATTTTGGTGGTCAGAGAGAGATCCAGAGAGATGGCAGCACCTGAGCGCTGCAGACTAGGCAGGGACTTTCCAATGTGCTCAGCACCATCCTGTCCCTCCCAAGGCACAGTAACTCAGCAGCCCTGACCCTAAAGCATCAGAAAGTTACTGGTACTACCCAGGAGACAGCTGGGAACCCAAACACTGTTTGCATTACTAGTGCATGCTCCTTTAACCTGTGGCAGAGAGATTCCTGATTTCCAGGAAGAGACCTAACAATGATAACAGAGGATGCACGAGGAGGATGGTGGAGCTGCCAGCAAGGCTAACTCCAGGCCAACAGAGGAAACAAGCACAAAAATCCACAACAGCCTTTTCCATGGGGGCTCTTCAGGCTTACCTGACAGTCAATGCAAACACCTCCCCCTTCAAACTTGTCCTCACGACTTTTGCTGGCTTTGTGGCGATCCACCTCCGGGTCATAGTAGCAGTCGTAGGCATGACCATTGCAATTGCAAGCTGCAAACACAAAAACACAAAATACGTTAGCTAAGCCAACAGTCCACGGAGCTCCTTCAGTCACCAGCTGGGACTCAAGATATGAACCATTCCTCATGGGTTTGATGTTGGACGGGCTGGTTTTCAATGAGAAAGTGAATGCATCTGGTGGATTACTCAAGTTCCCAGAAGTCTTCCAATTCAGAAGCCCAGAATCACTGAATCACTCAGGTTGGAAAACACCCTTGGGATCATCAAGCTCAACCATTCACCCTACTCTATAAAGTTCACCCCTAAAACATGTCCCCCAACACCACATCTAAACAGACCCAGGGATGGTGACTCAACCCCCTCCCAGGGCAGCCTATTTGTGTCTGACTACTCCTTCCATGAAAATTTTTTTCCCTAATGTCCAGTCGAAATCTCCCCTGTTGCAGTTGGAATCCATCCCCTCTTGTTCCATCACTAATCACCTGTGAGGAGAGACCAGCACCAATGTCTCTACAATGTCCTTTCAGGTAGTTGTAGAGAGTGATGAGATCTCCCCTTAGCCTCCTCTTCCTCAAACTAAACAGTCCCAGCTCCAGAACTATCAACTCTCTCACAATCTGCTCTGCAACTGGGAAAAAGCATCAGGCACCAAATCAGAAGTAAAACGTGCAGGCATGTATAGGCAAGAAAATTAATTACCCAACTTTGGGGCCTCTAGTTCTGGTTCAGAGGGCAACATTCTCACCATGGCACCCATCTGGGCTAGAGGTGAGCTGTAAAGTTCAGCACCCAGTGAGGGAGGTCTTTAAGAGACCCAGAGGAATCAGATCCACCCGTGTTTGCAAGAGCTCGTGTGACGAAGCTCCGCTCGCCGTCAGCACAAATTCCGCTGTCAGCGTTTGCCAAAGGTTTCTCCAGACAAATAAAGACGTCCTACACGTAAACACATCCAAGTGCAATTCATCTCTGAGGCGGAATTGAGCAACTAGACTCGCCTGCACGAACCCTTGGACACGGAGGAGGCGGAACTGGAACAGAAGCAAAGCCCTGTGCAGACCTAGTGAGCCTCCCTGACTGGACACAGGGAACCACTGTCCTCTCTGCAGCACCAGTGCCCTCCGCTTCACATGGTGCCACACGCCAAAAAGCCACCGCTTCGGTGAACGGCTTCTCTGAGCTCCAGCCTCCAGGGACTGGTCAAAGGCTGCTCAAGCTCTGCTTTGCAAAACAGCTGGCAAAGGAAGGAAAGAAACCCTGCTCCAACTTACGCTGGCATTCGTTGGCGTTGTCGGCAGTGGCGGGTTTCCACGGGAACTGGTTGAAGCCGGGGCAGCAGCGATCGCAGGACCCGCCACAGGTGTTGTGCTGGCAGTCGCACTGCAGCCTGCAAGGGAGAGGAACCTGGTACAGCCGAGGCTGCGGCGATGATGGGGAGGTGCGGGATGGGGAGCCACCATATAACCCCGCAGCCTACAACCATCACTAGTCAGATACACAAACAAGTGATATTTGTGAATCCAACTATTCTGCAAAAAGAGGCTTCTAAGACTTTTTTTTTTTAAACCTTTGAATTCTGTTTCTTTTTTTTTTCCCTAAGTCAAACATCAAACTTTGCTCTTTCAGTACTGTTCTATCCTTTCTTCTCTATCATCACTCTTCTTCTTCACAGGGAGACAAGGATCAGAGGAAAAAAATGTGTGCCACTGACTGGCCAGCTCTGCAGACAACAAAATGTGAATTGGTTGGAGTGGCAGAAACCTGAGCTGAAGCAAAACACTTAAGAGGGAGTAGCGAGGAGCAGGGACATGAAGATGTCCCCACTACTGTGCATCATGAAAGGAATGAAGGACAGCCCAGAGCCCGAGAGGGATGGGGTACCATCAGCTCCTCCAGGTACACCTGTGCTCGCAGAGAGAAAAGCTGTGACATTTGCATTTTAGGTCTTTTAGCAGAATCTGGCACCACATTCCCCAGAAGCCACGTCCTGCTGTTTGCCTCCGACACAGCCAGGGCTCTGCTGGGTAAACAGGCGGCTCCGGAGGCGCCAGGCAAGAAATCTCGACCGTCGACCAACGGATCTCGTCCCTGCCCAACCGCAACGGTGATTCATTAACATCAGTGACATCATCTCCAAAACTCCCACTTAGCAGAAGGCGATTCCCATCCAACACAAATGCTTTCTGTTGTATTAGACTTATGGATAATACAGCATGTTCCAGCTTTTATCTGTGCAATTACTCATTTCCCCTCAGGGCCACTCTGCCACTCCCATCTCTCCCCCCTCCAATGCCTTTCCATTCAAAAGCAGTGTTTAAAAAGAAATGTCTTTTTTTTTTTTTTAACATTAGAAACAGACAGAGCAGTCATTCTGAGTGAAATGCAGGAGTGCAGACACACTCTGCCATGGCTGTAGGGAGCTGAGTGCCATGGTTTCCACCTACATTAATTTTTAAGATGTGGGACCTGCACATGTATGCATAGTGAATAGCCAAAGGCAGCAGCATGGGACAAGTGGACTCATCTTAATGACAAGGGATGATCTGAAAGCCCTGTGGAACAGGGCAGGATCCACAATCAGTGTGTTTGCTTCAGACAGAAAAGAGGCAGGAGGTCCCAGCTCTGCTTCCAGCCCTTCTGGTGGTTGCCCACTTGCAGACACAATGAAATGCTTGGCTGCAGTCAACTCTTTGAGCAATTGTGATGTCCAGTCCCTACCCACATTCACAGGCTGGGCTGTGGTCAGTAGAGTCTGGGCATGAAACTGAGCCCATGAGAGTCTGGCTGGAACCTAAGTGGCAGAAATGAGCCCTAGAATATTCTCCAGGACTTTTGCCCTCCTCCGGTTTTGCAGACCCAAGAGGGAGACTCAATGAGAGGCCAACCTTGGTCATGCCTCTGTAATGAAACCATCCTCGGAGCTCTCACCTGGCTGACTACCACTCAGCATTTCCCAGAACAGACAATTTTATGGGTTGTTTTTTTTTTGCAGCAGCAGCTGAATAACAAGATTAAGAACCATATACATATGTGTGGAGAAAAATGGTCACTGAGTCAGGAAACTTATAAACCTGCTGAGCACTCTTAATCTCCCTGGCTGGAGGACGTGGCTCCAGTCACACACCCTGGCTCTTTAATGTTCAAGATGTTTAAAAAGCACTGGTTCAGCTCCCAGAATGCAAAAAGATGGCACTCTGAGTAAAGCGGCACATTTCAGATGGAGAAGGAGCTATTTATTTAGTCTCTGCTGTCCAGAATTAGCAATGACCTCTCAGAGAGCTCATCTATCATGGCAGCTTTACAGCACCTTGTGCCGAGACCACGTTGCTAATGAATTATGGACAAATACGCATGAGCTCCAATATTTACATGTTTCATTAGTCGAATATATACAAGGAAGAAGAGGGAGCGGCTGTGTTCACATAACACATATTTCCTGGTTGTCCTGCTGTACTAAAAAAAATTAAACCACAGTCTTCCCACTGGAATGATGCTCAATAAGACTATAAACAGTTTCCAGCGAGCGGCTTTGTCAGAACGGAGAGCGACACAAGAGCTGCAGCATCGGGATTTGGCTGGGACATCTGAGCAGCACAATCAAGGGGGGAAAAAAAAGCCCCTTCCTCTTAACTCCTTCTGACTGTACTGAGGGAAAACCACCTCCAAGAGGGACTCGCAGATGGTGCAAATCTACCAGCACACTTGGTGCTCTCCTTTCCAAAATGGGAAAGTGTAAGCCAGTGGCCAGGATCCAGCAGTGGGAGAGCATCCTGGATCTCCTCCTGCAGATCTGCTGCTGAGCAGCCAGGCTGCTGTTGTGTTGCCAGTTTTCTTCAGCACCAAGCACAGAAGCAGCAGATGGACCCTCCAGTCATCTCCCTCTCTTGTCTGTGGCACGAAACCACAGAAACAGTTGCTCTTGTCAGTCAGAAGCAGAGCACTTGGAGGGTTCTCCTGAGCTTGCAACAACAGTGGCCACATGTTAACACAGGATTCCCGCCTGGGCCCTCCATCCATAGCGTGCCAAGTCCCCACAGACACTTGTCTCCCTGCTCATGGGGATTGTCAGGAGAGAGGCTTGTGCCTGATCCTGCTGGTGTTCACCAGCAGGACCCTGGAGGAGGCCAAGAACCTTGGAGGAGGCTCTACCTGCCCTCGCACATACAGACTCGCACGGGGACCAGATGTGCTGCCAGCTTCACACATCTGGATCTGCAGCCCCCCTAACTTGGCACTTCAGAGAAACGTTCTCAAGCTGGATAAACATTATCATTTATGGCCAGGAAGTCAGCTCACAAACATGCTCCATCACGTCCTAAAGTCTTTGCCAAGACTGCTAGCTCACCTCACCTCTATCACAGTGCTCATCCTGCCGTTCTGGGCAACAGGCACAAGAAACACAGGCATGTGAGGAAGACAGGAGTGAAAAGGCAGGATATGCACAGAGGGACACACTGTAGCTCCTACACAGACATGCTGCACAGGTTTCTGAAGAGATGACATGCTTCTGCCAGCCAGGGCCCTCATGTCACTCAGTGGTAGGGCAGAAACCACTGTGCTGGCTCTGTCCCATGGCAGGAGGGATGGGAAGGCTGGACACAGCTGCTGCTGCTGGAGCCTTGGAGAATGGCAGCGTTTCACCAATTATTTTCACAGTGGCAAATATCATATTTCTGCTGACCTCTCAGTGCTCCTGGGCTTGTTAACAGGGTAGGACAGTGCCATGAGAAGTTCTTCTGTCTACCCATCATCTTTGTCCTGATATATCCCAAAGGGTTTAACAGATGTTATGTGCTGACTGTACAAAGCACCCAAGTAGGAAATGCTTTCTCCTCCAGGCAAGAGGGATCTGCTCTGGGTGAAATGCAGCAGCTGCTTAGGAACATGTGCTGCAACATTAGAGCATGGTTTGCGGCCAAGAGTGAAGATGCCAAGTGTATCCAAACGAGAGCAGAGGGATTCTGAGCAGCAGAGACAGTCGTCAGCAGAAGTGGCATTGAACAAGGACTTCCAACAGATCTCTCCTCCCTCAATTTTCCCTCGCTTCCTGGAGAGCCCTGAGCCATCAATACACCCAAGAAGCATCATGGCATTTCTACATTACACTGTGAAACCCTTTTGCCCCAGTACACAGGGATGCTGTGCACCCAGCAACACCAAAGTCTAAAACAAAACCAAGGAACTACATATTCAAACAGTTATGATCTTCCCTTTGTCAAAGTTTGGCACACTAAGGCAGACTTGCTTACCAGTACATCCTTGTTTTAATACTTAGCAGCTTTAACCTTGGCTGGGACTCACTGGAATTTTATTTTAGAAGATCCAAAAGTTCTACATGATCCTGATGAGAAAGAAATATCAGCTTCCCTTGTCCAGCTGAATCTACCTATCCCTTTCACAGAGGCAACATTCAGGCTGCAAACAGATGGCTAAGAAGCAACACTTTCATGGTTTGAAGCAGCTCTTTGGCATGTGAAGTTGCCAAGGCGGATGGGAAGAGTCCCACGAGCCAAAATGTAACTGCTTTGCATGCTCTGGTTCTTTTGCAAGGAGCAGTTGTTTAACGATGTACATATCCAATTTATGGCTCTTAGGAGTAGAAATGGGCAGAGTAGAATCTCTGTTTTTTTCAGGAGACCATCTGCTTATTAGAGCATTGCCCCAGTTCATACGAAGTTCAGAAACCATCCCTGGGCTTTGACAAGAAGCCTCCACTTCCAACAACAGTACTGGCTCTGCACACCCACCCTCCCACTCCAGCACTCTGCTCCCATGGGACAGCAAAGCTATGGGCAAGGAAATAGACGTGGGAGCTGATCTGGCTGAAAAACAGCCCAACAAAAACATTTCATTTCTACTATTTACTGGACCAGTTTCTTATTTGCTCTTAGGGCAGAGCCACCACCAACAGCACTGACACAATTACGATCTCAGGACAGGACACAACTCACAGCAGTATCTTTCATACTTAGCACAACACTTGAAACACTTTTACACAGAACTGGGACTTTGAAAAACATACCTGTAAGGGTCGTTAGGGTCTTTAGCATCACAGACATCTGCATGGCCGTGGCAGACACAGCGTCCTCCAATGCTGATGTCTTTTATGCTGTAGTAATACTGGAGAACATGAGAAAAGTTGGCCATTAATAACTTCACTAGTAAGCTTCATAACTGCCCTGCTCAGGATTCAGCAGGGCTTCTACAGTAAAATGATATGTTGGGATATTTCCCTTACAATGACAAGCTGGACCTTGTAGGCTGCAATATCTGCCTATGCTAAGACCCAGCACCACTAACAGAGCCCATTAGCTACATGTCAAGTCTCCCAGCACAGCCAGAAAGTCACGTGTGACATCATGAGGTGTTTCCCAGTTTCACATTGTTGGTGCTAAACACAGTTCTGCCCCAGCAGCCTCCAGCTCCAGCCACAGCAGCAGCAGCTGCTGCAGCCACCTTCAGCTTGGGAACCACAAGTACAGAAAGAGAAAATCCCCACAGGCATCATCCAGGGATGTCTTCTCAGAGGTGGCCTACACAGTTTTCGAACACTTGCAGTTCATTAGGCAAGAGGTACCAAGGCTGCCTTACCCTCCTTGTCACTGTAGGGTCCCTTAAAGCTTTGCCCATCAGGTGCCCGAGCAGAGTGTTTGTCTGCAGGAAGCGCAGTCGGATGTTGGTGGCTTTCGTGAAATTCCTCAGGAGAGGAGAGTAGGAGAAGTTCATGGCTCCTGGGCGCCCATTTACCAGAGAGACAACAATCTGTGAATGCAAGGAGGGAAAACAAATCTGTAATCCTGGGAGGTGGGAGGAAATTCATCTCTCCCTCAGCTAAACCCAATTTTTTACCTCCCTTCAAGATGACTGAATTATTTCCCTGACAGCCTCATTTGGTTTAGTTAAAGTGGCATCCAAAAGGCAAAAGGGAGCCAATTAATAAGAGCACCTGCAGCCACTGAGAAGCCCTGGAAGCTCCAGGGGATGGGAATTGCAGCTGCTCACCTCCCCGTTTTCTAACGGCACAATCCGGGAGTATTCAGTAGTGCAGATGGCATGATCATCCTTGGTGATACGATCCACGGTGTGCAGACCAAACTTCTCAATGCAGTCCCTCTTGGAAGCTGTTCATCAATCAGAGATGAGAGTGGAAAGAGAAAAAGAACATTTCAGAGCCCTGTATTGATTTTCACACAATAAGCAAAGGAGAGAAAAGTGCATAATCCTTGCTAACCATTTACTACACAGATTGCTTCATGTTGTTAACTCTGTCATCTCTAACATGCATGTGCTCTGCTAAGGGAGGGAGTCACTGATTGTACAGTCACAAGAGGAACAGGCACAGCCAGAAAACCCCCCAGATCACCTCACTGCAGTAAGTGAGCTAAGTGAGAATGGCCATTGTACCTACTGCAACCACCTGCAGAGGAACCTGCCTCTTAATTCTGACATCAAGCCCCCAGTTCAACCAGCTTCAGACCTAATCTTGGTCTAAATTTGTTGCCTTTCTGGCACTGGATTTGCTGCGCTGTTTTGGCTGAGTGATGGAAGGGATGTTTGCTGCTAAAGCTCTGCTGTTGATGTAGGAGTTCATGCCATCCCATTCACATGGCTCCTTAATTTCTTGGGTAAGTCCTGAAGAACCAGAGAACCACACGATGGGAGCAAACACAAGCCACAGCTGCTGTGACATCTCCCACCAGGCAGGGTGGACACGCAGGTGTGGAGAGAGGACCTGCAGTGTCTGGGAGAAGCAGAGCAACTGCTACAGGATGTCTCCTCCTCCCACCTTACCCTGAACTTTGCAATGGCTGTTAACCAGCACAACAAAGCAGACAGGACAGAGCTGCCCAAAACCATCCCTGGGGCACAGCAATCGAGGGCTCCTGCCACTAAGTGGCAATGCAAGGCTGGCTAAAGCCAAGGGACAGGCACCACCAGCCAGTCACACTGCTGGCCCTGCAGCTTGCTTTGGGGACACTGCATGCCAAGACTCTCTTGCAGCTACAGGGATGTCCTGGCTTTCCTGCAGAGGTGCTCCTGCATGTCCAATACCCTCATCCCCAGGATATCTGAGAAAACACAGTGAATGTGCTGGGGCAGTTCAGGACCTGACTATGCAGGATGGTGAACACCCCCACCTACTTACACAAGAACCTCACAGTGCCACTCTCAGGCCACACTCCAGGACTGTTCCCCCAGGGAAGAGCCTGGGACAATGGCTGCTGCTCATTCCCACTCCCATTTCACCTGTGCCAGGAGCTCTCAGCAATTCATGCTGAGAACATGTTGCTCCTGAGGGTGTTTCCAAGGGGAGGAGGAAGAAAAGTCAGCCAACACAACCTGCTGCTCCTACCAGAGCTGCTCAGCTCATACAGGGATCTGGTGGAGAAACGTTAACCTAAGTCATCCTCCAAAATCTGTTTTACTGTGCTGCCCTGGTAGGCTCAGCCAAAAAGAACAGGAAGGGGGGAGCACAGAGAGCTTCTGCTTCCCCTGCCTTCACCTCTGGCTTGCACCCACCCACACCTCACCTCCAGCAACATGGCCTCACTCCATGAAACACTGTTTTGGCAACAGCAGGAGCTCAGTTGCATCCACAGGAAGATGGTGTGGAAACACCAGGTCTCTGGCTGCCAAGCTTTGCTTCACCGGGTGCTTTTTTAAAGGCAATTTATTCTGAAGCCCCAGGCCAGGAGCCTGTCACCACTGGCTCAGGATGATTGATTTCCAGAGCTCTGCCATGGCTGGGCACAGAGACAGGATGCTCGGCAAGAGCAGCTACTCAGGAAAACCAAAGAACTCCTCCACTTACCGCAAATCCACACAACAGTGTGAGCCAGAAGCCAGGGGCTCGGAGCTAAACAGAGTAACCCATCAGTGTTAATCCACAGCAATGCATTAAGGCAGCAGCAGACCATGGAAACCCACCCTGAGAAAAGGGCAGAGCCTTACCCCATGCTGGGGCTGCCTCCCCCTCGGTGGTGGCACCACCCAGAAAAGTCAGATGAAACAGGGTAATCCTGCACAGCACCATGAGCTGGGGCACGTGAGCCTGGCTGGACAGCTGGGACCAGGCAACTTGCATGTCCCATTTGAAATGCCACATGGGGAACCCTTCAGGCAGATAAACACCACTAGAAATCCTTCCCTAGAGCTCCTGCCTCTCCTTCAGTGGCTGAGGGAAGCACAAGTGCCTCCCCAGTGTGATGCTCCGAGGATCTGCATCTCCACATCCCCTCCAGCCCCACTGATGCATGGAGCCTCATCATCTCCAGGACAGGCATTTCTTCCCTCCAGCCCCAAAGAGCTTCAGCAGCCTGGCTGGGGGGCACAGGGTGGTCTGGGGAACTAAGGAGGGCACGAGGGGTAACGCCAAGCTGACGGGGATGGTGTCACCCACGGCAGGGCTCACTGGTGTCTCTGGAGAACACTGAGGTTTCTGCTTTTAACCCTGTTCCTGAACTGGCCAGTGTTTTTATTAGACCACCTACAGAATGCCCCGTGCCAAAAATAAACTTCTGCAAAGGGACTTCTTGTGCTAGTGAATCTGGCAGGTTTTGGAGCAGCCGCCTCTTTATTTCCATGGGAATTTTCCACCCCGCATGTCACTTCTCGAGGAGGGTGGCAACAGGGCCTGATATTGCAGGAGAGAACTCTGGGTGTTGCAGGAACAAGCAAGCAGGGCAAGAGCTCCCTGCTCAGCCCCAGACCGTGCAATAACATGACACTAACGGGCCCCAGGAGAGGCTTCAGGGCTAGAAGGGAAATTCTCAGAGAAGACTGGGGAAAAAAAAAAAAAAAAAAAGCAAAGCAGAAAATTTGACAGCAGGAACTCCCCGCTAGCAAACAGCAGAGAGGAAAACATCTGTGCTGGAGAGGAGCTACCAAGCTGAGGCAACAGAGCAGTGAAAATATCTGCTGTTCTTTCCTGCACAAGAAAAGCCCATCAAAGCTAAACACAGGCTGATGGGTAAGCCAGAAATAGGAGCATTCAGGGGCAGCGCAGAGTGAGGCCTCTGAAGGCTCCAAGGTCCCTCCTTGCCAGGTTTTAAGCTCTGGCTGTAGATCTTAACTCACATCTTCTCCCAGTTACTGCTGCTGCTTCTGGAAGGGGACGGTGGTTAACAAGTTCCTCAGCATTCAGCTACCCCATAGACCCTTTGGGAGAAGAGTTTTGTAGAACCAGCTGTTTCTAAAGGGATCAGGTTGTAATTAGAGACTGAGGAAGTCAAGTGCACAGACTGGATCCCTGCAGCCACCCTTTCCAGTTGGCTGTCTCTGATCTCATCTCATGCAGCAGTCCTCTGCCCTGCACAGGCTGCATCTCATCTCTGGTACCTGTCAGTGCACAGGGACTGCTTCCTCCATCCAGACATTTCTGGTACAGCAGCCACTTGGAAGTGAGCCACTGGTTTGCTTCTGCAGGAGCTGAAAAATGCCAGTCTGGATCTGGTACAGAGCAGACAGAGAGTGGAGGGCTGGGAGGAGATGGTAAGAAATCACACGTTCCAAACCGATGTCGGCAACATCCAGCTCTGACACTGGTGCCAACTTTGTCATCCACACAGATTTGGGTGGGAGCCAATGACAATACTTTAAAAGACATATTTAGCCCCAGAAAGCAAAAAAGTTCTCCTGCCCTGAGGAATACAACTTCTTCAGATGCTCTGATCTGAGCTTCAGCTTTTGCAGCTTTATTGAGCAGAAGAAACAGAGGACAGGTACTGCAGCAAAGACACAGAACAACTCCAAACCCAGCCTTGTACTTGCACAAAGAAAGGTCTTCATGTGGCCTTGCCACCTGGCTAAGCTGCAGCTCTCCAGCAACACTGGCATACTTACAGGCAAAATACTGCCAGGGCTCATAGGTGAGGCCGAAGTCTGTAGATCGCTCCAGCACCCAGAGGTCAGGACGAGGGGAATTGGCAAATTTGATGAGGACATACGCTACGTGGAAGAGCTGAAAGAAAGGGAATGCAGAGTTAATTGGCTGCTTGAAGCATCATGCAAACCAGGGAGAGCTTAGTGGGATCCAAGCTGAATAAATAAGCTGTCTCTTTGCAGATCTTGCTGCTCACAAGCAGCCTATGGAGCAAAATCCTCCGTATCTAAAAGGATCGTGATAGGACACGGCTGCTAGAGAGAGTCAGATTAGGGAGCTCAGCTCCCACCAGCTTTAATGCAAACAAAACACAGACTTTGTGGCTACAGCCTGTGCTTGGGAGGTTACACTGGGCAACACCTTAGACTCAGCCTTGACCTGAGCAGGCAGCACAATAAACCAGTCATGAAGCTGTTTCTGGGGAACTTGGCTTCTGGGCTATTCTTGGGGTAACAGGTCACACCCTGGACTGCCAGCCTAGGAAAAACCCAACTGCACCTTGCATACAGTATCACAAAATCCTTCTTTCCTCTTTTTTTTTGAGGTTCTCCACATGGCAGTCCTGCTTCACCCACACAACTTGTACTTTGAAGCCAGTTGCAGAAAAGCCCCAGACCAGCTCCTCTTCCCCAGGTGTCACAGGGAGGGGAAGGCAGAAGACCCACTTGGCTCCTGCACAGCTCCAACAACAGGCTGCTGCCATTTGTCTGAACACTGATGTGTGCACACACACACCACTGGCAAGAGTAAAATAAACGTACTTTTTAAAGAGCTAAAATGTCAGTGCTGGAGAGAAACAAAAGCCCCAGCAGAATTTCCCTTCCCCGGCTGGCACGGCCTCGCTCCAAGACTCCCCACTCCATCATCCTGTCACAAAGTGATATTTAAAGGCAAATAAAGTTCTCTTATCAGAGAAAATTCCTAATGTCAAAAACAACTCAAAAGGGAGTTTAATGCTTGAAAAGCAGAGATTTATAGCTCAGGAGTCTCTCCTCATACAAAGCTGGTGCTTGTATGAGTGTGCACTGCTCAAAGAGTAACAGGTATCCAGAGGGACACATACCAGGGGAGAAAAAGGACATCTCTGTGTACCCATCTTACCCCACCTGCCCCAGCCACAACCAGTTGCAGGAGAATCAGAAGAGCAGGCTGCACCTCAGCCCTGTTCTGGCCACACACGTCGCTGAGCCAGAAGACAAGAATTAATAATAACATGCCTCTATAAAACAGCCCAGATAATCCATTGGAGGCTTCTAAAGGAAAAAAGAGACAAGGAAGATGCACTTAATCTACCAAACAATCCATAAAGCACGTCTTGTTATGGTCATTCAGATGAGGGGGGCCTGAACACTGTGGTGGGGGTATGGAACAAGAGGACAGATACAGCCCTGTGAACTAGCACATGTCACTTATTCAGGCTCCTTCCAGATGTTCCTTTGGGTCCATGGCAGCCTCTCCTGCACTTACCAGGGATTGCTTTGGTTCCCACTGTGGGCTGGAGACACCTGAACTTATGTTTGGGTATAGGCTATGGGACCCTGAAAGAGATGCTTGAGGAGAACTAGATCCAACTGGGCAATCTACCTGATCCTGAAGCACAGCAGGTCAGAGGCCGCTTTCCTAGCTGAAAATGGCCAGAGGGTGGGATCTGCCTTCACTCTCAGGGTTTGCACTGGTGAGGTCTAGTACCATCCAGAAGAAAGAAACCAAAATGGTCACCCATCACAGTTCCCTGCTGCCAAAAGACCTGTGAACCCAATCAAAGGGGAGGCAGGTACCCTTTTCAAGTTGCTGAAAACCAGACCAAAATGCTGCCTTAATTCCCCTCAGCAACTACGTGGTGTCAAGGTGTACTAGGCTAAGATTTTTGGAGGAGCAGCATTTTCTGCCCACTCTCAGCAGGACTGTCATTTCTGAGTGAAGCCCAAGAGGATTCAGCTCAGGCAGCCACTTTCTCTGCAGGTCCAGTTCTCACAGTTTCTCCTCTTGGCACAGGAATAGGGCTGAGGACCAGCTAGTGAAGTTACACCTTCCCTCCCCTGTAAACCCTCATCCAGCTTTATTCTCCAGGGAACAAGTTAATGCTCCTGCTGGAATCTGGAATAGCCTTTAGCTGGACAAAACCCACTGCAGCCCCAGTGTACCCATATGTGTCCTGGTCTCAGGCAGTGGGAGAGCCTCTGCTTGGAATGAAGAGCAACCACAACCACACAGTTAGGAATGTGAGACGTATCCCTATCTCCTGCATTCATCTTTTTGCAAAACCAGCTGTATGTTTACAGTCAGTAAATCCCATGGAGTTTCTGGGGAGGTCCTCCTCACCGTCCAGTTCCAAGCTGGAGAGAAATGTTCCAAATTAAGGGTCCCTGAGTCCAAACTCCTCACACGCTCCTAGCACACGGAAATCCCCTGCCTCTGGAGAGCATGGGTTGCAAGCCAGACAGATGGGTGCATGGTGAGAGTTGCTTTTTGCACAAACACTGCAACTTGGGGCAAAACTAAGCCTAGCGCTTTATAAAGTGAAAACAGCAGCTAAAAAAAAAAAACCAAAACAGTGCTGCTGGTTGCAAGCCCTGGTGTGAGCACTCCCGGGACAGGGGAGAGGCAGGGTCAGGCAGCGCCCAGGCTCACGACCCCTCTCTAGATGAAAGATGATGCTGTAGCTGGTTTCCATACTGTTTAAGTCATGGGAGATGTGGGTTTGGCATGTACACACACATTAGGCACTGGGGAGAACTGTGTCCATGCTTGCTGGGAGCTCTCTAGAAGGCCATTCCCACCCTCCTTGGCAGGGTTAAATATCCCAGACATGGCTAGCATGCTAACTTCTCATCTTTTATTGCTGCTTTTCATAGAAAAGAACAAGAATCTCCAGGCTCTTGGTGGATATTGCAGCAGCAGCCACAATATCTCAGCTGAAGCTCAGTTTGGGCATTCCTAGCCTGTTCCCACTCCCAAAGCCAAGTAGGATTCCCCTGCTCCATACCCAAGCCCTTTGATAGCACTGTTTGGCACTGGTAGACAGCTGCTGAATTTTATTATTTCTTGAAGTCATGACAGCAATTTTGGGACACAAAGGAGCCAGACAATCCTGCACACACACTCCCCTCCAGCACGTAAGGGTTCAGGCCATTCCTACACAGAACATGGAAAATATTCAGGAGTCTGTGACCGCAGTGAACCCAAGGCTGGAACAGGACCCGCATC
The DNA here is from genome assembly GCA_024611195.1 of Ceyx melanurus. NCBI lineage: Eukaryota > Metazoa > Chordata > Aves > Coraciiformes > Alcedinidae > Ceyx > Ceyx melanurus. Next base: position 23,947 of record JANHGL010014220.1, read on the forward strand.
CTGGTCTTCAGAGGGAATTTTGTCAAATCTGGTGAGTCCCCTGCCCCTCCATCCAACCCCTTATCTCACAGAATATCAGAGCCTGCCGGAAAAAATAAAGGCAGATTGCCTGCTTGCAAGTGCAGATGCTGAGAAAACTCATGAGAGATACAAAGATGGAGCAGTAGCTCTAAAAATAGAGCTGGCAGAAAAGCCAGACTTCTCATTCCATGTTTAGTTCCAGTACAGTTCTGCCCAACCAATATTGCAAGAGAAATGGCCGGGTTTTTTCCAAAGCCTTTATTTAGCTCCTATTATCAGACAGATGAATAAAAACCTCTATGCTCCCAGTCTCTTAGGCACTACTTTTCCTCTTCTCTCTGGGGGAAGAAGGTGAAGCACTAGATTTGATACACACACATTTGTCTCCAGGAGACCCCTTGCTCTCACCACCACTGAAAGCATGCCAGGTACAACTCAACCTTGGACCACTGTCGGGGATTTCATGAAACAAGTCTTCAGCCAGGAAATTCTGACAGAAGTATTTTAATTAGCAACCAGCATTCTTTGAAAATAGTAACATCCCTACATCTAGCTGGTGTTGCTGTTAGTGGTTTTGAAGCACGTTTCCTTAGTAACAATCACTTGCAGCTGCCTCAGTGCCTGGCAGGATGGAGCAAGCCCTGGAGTCAGGAGAGAAAGATGGAGATAAGGGCATTCTCCCCCCTACTTCATCCCTTTGCAAGTCTGGATGGTGTGCCGTTTAATCCAGCACCAAAATCCCATCAAATATAATTCTGATAATTGCCTTGTGTGACAGTGCAAAGATTTTAAGGTAAAATCAGAATCCAGAGAGGCAAAAGAAACTCAGCTGCTTTTGGAGCAGTATTTTCTCTGTCTGTCTATCCATCTATCCTCTTGCATAGGCAGCACACAATGGCAAACTTGCTCATTACTCATCTGTTCCCTTGAGACACTGATTTAGCTTTCCAGCTCAGGGCACCAGAACAGCAAGGTGGACCCTGCCCAGCCCATGCTTCCCTGGCGAGGGATCTTTGTTAAGTCTCATTGCTATTCCTCCGAGGTGCCATAAAGCCATACAACAATAATAAGCAAAATAAAATCTTCATGTTGTTGTAATACTAGCAACCACATCTTAAACAGCACAAAAGGCCCTTTTTTGGTCCTCTGAGGACTCAGCTCTGCTCCCGGCCCTGCAGCACGCAGGAGTAGTTTGGAGAGTAAAGCACTCTCATCTTCTGTAGGACAGATTTATTACCTTTGGTGCTGACTTATAAAAATAGCACCATGTCAAAACAAAGCAGTTCATCTCTTCCTAACCACTGCTAACTACCCCCGTGGAGAGTGTGAAGAACATTACTGGGCTTGCCTGGAAGGATCAGATGGACCAGGTGTCATCCAATGGTGCAATGCACTGGTAATAAACCCCACTCTTCTGGGGCACTGGAGATCTCACACAATGATGGGCAGCCCAACAGGCTTTAGCACATTCCCCGCAGGCAGCTTCAGCATTTTGGGGCATACTGTGCCACTCCAGAAAATGTTGGATTTAAGGGATTTTTTTAGTATGTTTTTGTTTATTTTTCCCTGGAGCTTTAAGAAGTGACTGATGCTTTTGCTTCCTCCCAAGCCCATCCATTCCCCAGGTCCAGTGCTTGGATCCAAGGCTACAGCCCCAAGCCCACCTGGAAGACATGGCAGAGACTCAAGCCTGGAGGGGTTCACTGGTCCACAGTCTCAAGGGAAAACAGGTCCCTGCTGTCCACAGCCCAAGCTCCAGGTACTGTGGGCACAGAGATCACACCTCAGGCTTAGCGGCACTGCCACCACACCAGCTGCTCCGAGCAGTGGCAGAAGCTAAAGCCTCTCTCACTTTTTATCCATGCAAACAACTAGGGGGAAGACAAAAAAAGCCCTGGAAAACCAGAGAGCTTCTGACTTGCTTTGAGTTTCTCCAGGTCAGTGATCTGGCCCTTTTGCCTGTGATCATTTATTCTCATTGAAGCAATGGATTTACTCATTAACAGCCTGACTGTCCCCCTGCTGAGCTGCTGCTGTTCTACAGCAGATTTATTTCTTCTCAGCCCATACATCAGAATCCTTTATTAAAAGCTCTCACATTTAGCTGCTGGTACACATATGCCCGTCTTATTTCCAATCACACAGGAACTATTTCAACCCTTCTAGGCAAAAAGAATAAGAAGTGTTTCCCCTCCAAGCTGGCACATTTTATCCAGTCATCTTTTATAAAATACTCAAGACCTTGAGACCAACTAAACCCACCTCTTCTCCCAAAAAATAAAGCACAAAAGTAATTGTTTGAAAAACAGATCTGAACTGAAACACACTTTGCCCCCATTTCCCTCTTCTGCTCACAGCACCTCCTGCCTCATTCTTATACATCTGCGTGTCAAGTCCACACCCTTAAAAATACCTTTTTTCCAAATTATTCATGCAGGGTTCCATGGTTCTCAGGGTGTGGTGCCCTGTGTTTGCATCCCAAGACAGCCAGGTTTCCGAAACAACCACCCATCCCCTCTTGCTATCTGCAGAGCCCTTTGCAACTCGTCACACCGATGCTCAGAAACCCTTTGGGGTGCCCCACACCTCAGAGATAAGCCAGAGCTGCCTGCCACAGAGGTAGGTTAGCTCTTATCATCCTTCAGAAAGGGTGGGACAAGGCAGAGACCTGAGGATGGCAGTGCCCTGGCTGCCCTGAGCTTGCAGCTGCTCCAGGAGGTGACAGGCAGCCCCTATCTGGCCCAGGACATGTGCCAGAGCAAGAGCCTCACACACAGCAAAGCCCAAGGGGAGAGGACCAGGCTGCAAAGCTGTAGCTGTTCAAATGTCTCTACAGGGCTGGGGAGGGGGGTGAGCCCCAAGACTTGTGGGAGAGGAAAGGGACTGACTTTCACACCAACCAGGTTTCAAATTTTCTCTCAAAACTCAGTTTTCTTGAGAGAGTTCAAAGACAGCACCCTCCTGGAAACAATAGATTGAGGACTATCAGCCAGCACAAAATCTGCCCAGTGTCATAAAGAACAACAACAGCAACACAACATTACACAATGTTATTTTCTGTTCCCTTCCTAAGCAGCCTGGCTTAGGTGAACAGCAGATAAAGCAATTTCCACTAAGGACTTTTCTCAATAAACACCAGTTCTGAGAAGGATTTGGCTCGTTCACGGATTTCACACATAGCACTGCTTCATCTTCACAGCATCCTCCTGTGTGAGCTGTCCCTCCCCAGCCAGTGCCCTAAACACCTCCTGCCAAAACTCCTCAGGGGACCAAATCCCCAGCGCTTGGCACAAGGCAGGACAGGAAAGTGGCATCGCCTGGAGCTCAACAAATCTGCACCGTGCCAAATCACAGGCCTGGTCAGCCAAGGTTTAGAAATCACCACCAACAGGGCAGCAGCAAGAGCCTGGCAGGCAGCAGGTTCAACTGACTGGCACAGAGGAGTCCAGGGAGCATTCCATTAAATCTCTGCCTGCCTGGAGCTGCAGACAGCAAGTGCCACACAGCTACTGTGGATGCTGATGCACCAACACATATGTGCTCAAACACAAGCCTGTGCTTAATCCCCAGCAAGTGGGGTCCCCTTTGAGTTCAGAATCAGCTCTTTCTGTGATCATCCAACAGCCACCCACATGTCACTTACTGAAGCCCAAGGTGGGTGTAGGTAACTAGAGGCTTCAAGGCAGAGCAAAGCGTGGTCAGGAGAGAGGGGATGGCTGGAATTCCTCAGGATGAGGCTTCAGTCACTTACAGATAAGGACTTAGTCCACACTAGGCTTTCACTGCACATTAGGAGATACCCTGCACTTGTCTGGGGCAGCCTTTGCCCTTTCTAGGTCACTGGGAGAAGTGCGAAGTCACCCCTTAGAGACAAGGCTAAAATACTAGTCTTTTAGCCCAAACTTGACCTAGCACACCCTCTGGGAAGGGCTGCATGGACTCTCCTGCCACCACACCAGGCAACCCTGGGCACCCTGTAACGGTGGGCAAATACTGGCCCACAAAGCCAGCCTGGCAGCATGCTGAGGGCATGGAACACACCCCAGCCATGAGGACAGCAGCCCTCCCCAGTTGCTTTCATCTTCTTGCAAACACCAGTAGAAGCCAAGCACACTGGTGGCTGTGAAGATGCCCTTTAAGCTTCCTAATGCTTCAGAGATAAGACAAGGTAATAATATTCAGGATTTCAGATTCTCAGACTGTTTACCTTGAGCTGTCAATTGTCTTTAACTGTTAAATGCTTCTGGAATGCTTCTGGGAATGCCTTTTGGGAGTTGGGTGTTCTGGGAAAATATCTGCATGGTAATTAGTCTCTGGCAGGATTAGCACCAGTTCATACCAGGGTTTTCATCCCAGTACAGTATGGTATTACTCCAAAAGAGGAATAAGGAAAACAGTAGCTCAAAGAAGAAAAATGGGAAATGGGACATCAGTCTCTGCGCTCAAGGAGGCACATGGAGCACTAATGGGTGGGCATCAATGGCCCCCCACTGTGCAGGAGTCTGTGCTCCTGCTGTGCTCAATCACATGCAGAAGGAAGGAATCCCAAGTGCCTGCAAGCAGCATCATCATATAGATAGGTGAGCAATGAGCAGATGCCCCAGAAAGGCTTGGTATTTCAGGAGAATTTAACTGGAAATCACTCAGATTCAGACAGTTAAATAAATCCAGCCATCTACATGATGATGGCTTTGAGCAGGGAAAGAAAAAACAAACCCCACTGTTCTTGAGGCTAATTTTCAAAAGCCCTCAGTCCATTGCCTTGTCCTCCCTTGAGCTAACAGGAATTTGCAACTAATTTTAGCAAAATTAATACTTACCTGAAATCCCAAAACATACTGAAAAAATGTGCTTTTCTATCAATAGAAAAATCAGGGAATTCCTGCATGCTAATACTAGCTGGTGTGCTTGCATCCTACATCTGAAATTACTACACACAAAATCTCATGGCTTGGGGGATGTGATCTGAGAGTGATTCTCTGCCACAGCAAGAAGCAGCAGGATCTTCAGGGAGCTGTCAGTCCACACATTGGCAGAATAATTTTTTTGGTGACTAATGGGAAAGAACTGATTTAGTTTTTAATGCCAAACATCTAGATATCAAGAGGCTAATGGGAAAACAAATCTCCTAGGAATGCCCCACCCTGCCATGGTAAATTTTAGACAACAAGCATATCCCTAGCCAGTCCCCATGCCCAGGATGAAGGGCTCACTGCCCCCCAGGGAGCTCCAGCATGGAGCAAATAAACTTAAGTCCACTTCACACCCATCTGGGTCATTCTCCAATGCTCCTGATCACAAGGATAATCTCCCCCAAGAGCAGCTCACCCCAAAGCTTTGCTCAGGGACCAATCTTACAGTGATATTTCCAAGAACATCAACTATTTGCTCTTTGAAGGAAGACTTGTACAGCAGACAATGCACATATACAAAGGAGATGATTGCACAGTGTGTTGCCCCAACCTCTCCCCACATGGCTAACAAACCTCTCTAGCCACTACTTCTTGCTGTGCAGAAGGGCGAAGGTCCAACTCGAGAAAACTCTTTCCTTCTTTTCTTCCCATGACTGACCATCCCTGCACAGCAACCTGGCATGGCTGGGAGAAGAGCCCAGCCCAGACCCTGCCTACTGCCAAACTATGCCAGATAACTGTCTGTAAAGCCTCCCTGGCTGTCCACACCTGGGACAGAGAAGGAGCTTGAAGTCAAGAGCTGTAGTAGTTTTATTAATGACAGCCCTGCCTGGTACCTCCTGTTTATCAACACACAATCCAACAAGGTAGAAACTATGACCTCAAGCACAAGGAATAAGAAAGAATCACATTAAAAGACCACATTTATCCCTCTACCAGCCAAGGACAACGTCACCACAGGAGGATTTCATCAGGATTTTGGCCAGTCATAGCTCCTGATCTTTCTTGTTTCCTCTGAGTATAATTGACCAGCTCTGGGTTAATTGGGTTAACAGCTCACCCAGCTGCATGCTGGAGAAGAAAGCCTCCACTGTCATGGATTGTTTGCTTTTAAAATATATAGAAGGAATCTACGACTTCGGCAGCAATCGTGACAAAAGCAAGTCATTGAAACATGGCACATTCCAGACCCAGAATTATGGGTGCAGCTGTGAGAACACACAGGTCCCCCAGCTCAAAGGACCTGGTGTCCTTGAGTCCTCCAGGCTCTGCCCATACTGCAGCTCCTTCTCCATGAACCTTCCCAAGATGAGACTGGGGAGAGCAGAGGGGCTCTTGGACACGGCTCTCCCGATTCCCACTCTGGCAAACCACCACCAGTTCAGGGCAGGCACAATGCAGCTTGCAAGATTCAAACTGTTTGTGTCCTTAGAAATAGAAGTCAAGATGAAACCTTAATGGATTTGCGAGCGGAGCTGCCTCCCCCAAACCAAGGGCTCCCACACAACCAGGCAGGAATTTCAGCGTGCACTGGGCCAAAATTCCTCAACTTCCTCCAAAAAGCAAACAGCTCCTTGCTAAGAAATCAGGTCTGACCTTTCGTACTGCTTCATTTCTTCTGCCTTGCAATTACAAAGCAGCAGCAGCAAGCACAACCACCCGTTTTTACACAGTTTCTGTATGGAAAGAGCGTGGGCAGCTGGAGATCAGCCTGGGAGTGCTGAACTAAATCTCTGTGTGGCACAGTATGTGGTACCTACATGATGCTGCTGATGGCTAAGCTCGGAGAACATTGATCGTGGTTAAATTACACCCCAAAAAAGATGGGTGCCTACCACTGCAGAACCCCGGAAGACATTTCAAACCAAGCAATGAAGTCAGCACAGTCAGAAAGGAGTGTCTGCCTGGTTTCCAGTTTGGGTCCAAACTGAGCAGGATGGTAGGAGGCCCAAGCTCACTCTCAAGCTCCTGTGAGATTTAATGCTCAGCAGTTTTCAAAACTATCCTTCAAGAAAGTGGGTTTGTTTGGGTTTTTTTTTGTTTGAATGTGTCTTAAATCCCCTGGAGCCAGCACAATGCTGAAAACAGTTCCTGTAGGTGCCTGTATCTCCTTATCACCTCTCTGCCTTCCACACCTCCCCAGTCAGGCAGTTAGAGAAAGAAACCTGCAACACAGACTGGCAGGAGACCTCTCTCTGTGGGGTTAACAAATCCCTAATGATATAACGCCAACATCCCAACAGGCTGGGGTGAGAGAGTGGAAAAATCAAAACAAAATGCACAGTGATGAATTTCTCCTCTTTGTAGAGTTGTCAGGACACCACAAGATGGATTCGTGGAGCAAGAATGCAGGGGGAGGAGGAGCTGAGGAGTGTTCATGAGAAACCTTGTGATTTAGGCCAGGCTTAAGTGCAAAATTGCTTAAATGGATTAAGATTACAAAAATAAAAATCCAGTGAAGTAATATCCATGATGTGGTAACTCTGAACATAATGAACTGGTAGTCCAAGTTAAACTATAAGGTATTCCAGTCACATCACAAGCCAAGCTAGCCATGCAGAGCAGTTGATGAGAAAACGAAGTACTCTGACTGGCAAGAAGTTATTTCCTTGAACTTTCCAGTCTGCCAGTTCACCAGTATTCTCTAAAGTGCATTATCTCTGCTTGCAGGATTTACTGCAGCCTTTTATTGTTGTTTTATCTTCAGCCTTTTCCTGCCCCAGCTTCAAAATGAACATTTAACATCACAGAACAAAATGAATGAGCGAAAAAAAGAAAAAAGTATATAAATATACACACACCAGTCCAAGCTCTTTGGTAACCTCGCTAACCAGCACTCCTGCAGAGATAGGATGGGGTTCTCCATGAAGAGATGAATAGAAACAATCTTCCCTGGCTGAGTAGGACAGGATAACAACAAAACTCTCCCAGCTCCTTCAGCACAGCTTGGTAAAGTTGGTAAAGCACTGGTCAAACCAGACCGACCTTTCTGTTGCCCATCACTCATCTCAAGCGAGGCAGCATCCACCAGGTTCATGGGAGGAAGAGAAAAGGCAAACACATCTCAGCTACATTTGTGCCAGCACTGTAAAAGGTGATGTACTCCTGGGGATGATGGACTAAGAAATCAGCCTGTCTGCAATTCACAGTGCAACCCTTTCAGCAGTTGATTCCTGCAGTGCTATTTGTAAGAGTGCTCTGAAAAGTGTTTTTGAGGAGCTGAAAAAAACAACCTTCTCTGTCTGGCCAGGGAGACCACATCCCAGAGCAGCCCTTTTCTAATGGACAACACATTCACTGTGATGGGGAGAAGTCTCCACACCTGTCAGCCCAGGAGGACAGATCCCAGGCAGCAGACAGCCCTCTCCTTTGGCAGCAGGATGCACACATCTGATCCACAGCAGCCAACAGACACTGACAAGATGCCTCAAAAGGCACCTGAGCTGCCTCACTGAGCAACGTGCAAATCCTGCAATTCTCCTCGGCCAGTTGTTGTTATTTTTTTTAAACCAACAACTCCAAAAGCTCTAAACTCCCTGGTCCCATCACCTCCCACACAGAGCTCATGAGTCACAGCCAGAGCCTGGCCCGGCGCGAAGGGATTTTTGTGCAAGCCGGTATCTGCCCAGGAAGAGCTCGGTTGTGACACCAAGAGGCTCCATTCGAGACAAACGTAATCTCCCAAGATAAGGCTCGTCTGTGGAGAAAGGAAATTGGTTGCTTTGTTTCAAACCAGAGCTCGGATGGAAGTACCTTTTTTGCACACTCTTGTATCTCCCCCACTAAGCCACTGGGGCCTATGGGTTGGAGGTGGGGCTGGTGCAACGACAGAGTCTGGGAATAAATGACTGCCGTGGGCTCCCTGCCAGCACAGCCAGCAAAGGCTGCACTCTCCTGGGCAACAACCCTGCCCGGGACTAGACCAACTCAGAGCCCTCAGGCTCACTCCACATCTCCAAGAGAGGCCACTGTCCCCCATCACCATTAGCTCGCTGCAGAAGCAAACACAGGAGTCCCATCCCATCAAAGCCTGATGCTAACGAAGAACCAGTAGCCAATTAACAATCCCCCAACTGCTTCATCAGGGCTTTCTGAAACCTTCATGTGCTGCAGGGTGTTCACCTACTCCAGCTACGGTGCCAGTCCCTTGCAAAGCAGCTTCGAGGTCATCAGGGCTATTCAAGTTTGGTGTTATTTTTAGGTCTCCAAATTATGTAGGGATATCCGGGAAGACTTCACAGATATAGCTCAATTCCCACAGAGTTCAAGACCAAATTGCTCACACACTCATTTTATACTCAAGGGTTTTTTCTTAATGCTTGGCTTATGGCCTCCTGCTTCTATTGGTATTTTAATTTTTCCCCTCAAAAAGCCCTCTTATTAAACAGGGAAATGGAATTCTTATTAAAAGGGAGAATTATGCTGCAGTCTTTGTGGGTGAAACAGAAATTTTACAGCATTTTCCACATTGGGAATGAAGGCCTAAAATGCATGAAAATTCCACTCACATCCTGACTCTCATGTTAGCTTCAGGCTGTTGCCAGAGGAAACAGGGGAGAAACAAAAAAGGATGGATACGTTTTGAAAGGTACATAGGCAGGAGAGAGCTTGATGGGCAGCTTAAGATTCAAGTTGGGTCTCTGAAGTGAGGGCAGTTACAACACGACCATTTGGTAACCAGCCTGGTCCACAGGCAGCTTTCCCATCTGTTCACACGTGGGTATCTGTGCTTCCTTATATCCCCAAGCACCACACAGGCTGTGCAAGAGCCATTCATCCTGGGTGCAGAACAGGGACCACATCAGAAACATGGAACCTGACCTCATCCCTGCAGCCAACCACCCTCCTATCTGCTGGGCTGCTCCTTCCTTTCCTATCTGAGAAGTCCTTCAGCTCCCTTTTCCAGCTTTGCTCTTTCAATCATCTTACCTCTCAGCTGAGGCTTCTGCTGGCTCAAACTCCTTTGAATTTACATTACCCCTAACAAAATTGCCAACTTTTTTTTTCCTCTCACACCACAAATTACCATCTACAGCAATCACTGATGCTCTTCAGTTCCAAGGGCTTATTCAGGGATGCACCTTGATTACACCACCCATTCATGAGCTGATTTAGGTCTTGAATTGCTGTTAACCATGAGTAACAGCCCTTTCTCTCCATCCCTGTCTTTTCCAAGAGGACACCCTCAGATTTAGATGCTGCCATTGCAGTCCCCAGCACCATCACCTCTGTGGGAGCGCCAGCTGGAAGCAGCAACCAAAAACACCCTAGATGCCCAAACTGATGTCCTCTAACTCCACACACCTTCTTGACCAAAAAAGGAAAACTGTGTCCCAAGCTCTGGCAAATTAATTAGCTAAGATTAGCTGGAATAAGTGTGAAGTGATGTCTGCAAACCTCCTGTGCATGAAGTGCCCTGGCCACGCTGGCCCAGCCAAGTTCACTAGCAGAACGCAAACTAGCATCCTTGCATTGGTTGCAGCCAACGCTGGCAGAGAAGAGAATACTCCACAAATCTGGAATTCACCCCTCCTCCTCTTCATCCAAAATAGCCCCATTGCTGGCTCATCATCCAGAACTTGTCTGCTCTGAGGTCAGTTGAGGAGAAAGGAGCCAGAGATGTGCTGTGAAGGCAGCAGTACATCTGCTGAGAGCAGTGACGCTGGAAGGTTAATGCAAAGGGGCTGCTAAGGATTGCTGCTTTTATTTTAAGGTTTTTATCTTTCACTAACACAAAGCTGCCTAGAACAAGGCATTTGGTTACTGAATCTATACCCAACTAAAGCAACTGGGGACAGCTGATGAATGAAGGCAAGAGCACAGCATCTCCCCACACTGCTCTGTGGAAAACTAATGGCACTAACTCAGCTGTCTACAGAATATTATGGTTTGAAATATTCACTGTCACCCCAATCGGAAGAAAGAAACATTTCTCTCCGACATAATGAAGAACACATTTCCAGTACTTAACAGCTGGAAGCTGGAAAGGTGGCCAAAGAAAATCCCTAACTAATTTTTTATTTCTTTAAAGTAAGCATCTGGAAAACTCATTTGTCAGGGAAGAGGAACCCTCCTAAACCAACCTGGGGAAAGAGTCAATTAAACTCAGTCACAATTCACAGGCAGGAGCCGATAACTTCATATTGTGTGGTATCAACAAGATGTTTGCTGCCTGCCTCTAGCAGCTCAACTCCAGGGGATGAAAAGAGGCTGCTTTTATTTAAGGAAATGCAGCAACTCCCTCAAGCAGAGATTTTCAGTATGGTTTCCATCAGCCACTGAAATATCAAGGAATTCTTTAATCTCCTCCCCAGATCTCTTCAGCTGATGCACTCTGGGCGATGCTAACATATTCCTTTCCCCGAGATGGTAAGCAAGCTCCCCATCCAACCCCCCAGGTGTCCCCACAAGCTGCACACAGTCCCTGGGATCAATTCCTCTAGCCCAAAGACAGCAGAGGGAATCACAACTGGCACACACACTTGGAAGCATGCACACAAAATACTTTGTCCAGGCCAGATGCTCACACTAAACAACTAAGGAACCCCTCTTCTTTCCATCCACTGTCACACCACCACTCTCTGCACCCCGAGGTCAGGGGCTAATCACCAATTAAAGCAGAGGTGTTGAGCCACGGTGTATTATTTGCCAAGACAGATCCGTGCCCTTCCTTGTGTCTGAATCACAGCAGCTTAAAGCTGGTGCCAGGCTGCCCAAACCTGCCTCTGCTCCAGGCACCCCTGCCAGGGAGCTAAAGCAGGTGCTGCCAGATGGGCACTCCTGGGACAGCACTTCTTGACCCCACACCTCCAGGAAAATCCCACTGTCAGATGCTCTGATGGCTTTTCCCAGAAGCAGGAGCAGCTGATGAGAACAAAAATGCTCTGCTTTGGATGGGCTGTCTGGGAAAACTTAACTTCTCTACATTTCATGACAGGTTCAAATTCTTTTGGAGGGAGGACTAACGTGGGGTTGTTTTTAAATGTGGGCTGTGTTATTGCAACTAATAACAGGAAATTAATGGCTCACTATGTGGTAGGACAGAAGACAGTCCCTCTGGGGAAGGCTGCTGACTGTCCCCACCATAGCTGTATCCTGCATGCTGGCTGTTGCTGCTGAAAGCACCGGTCACACTGCAAAGGATCAGCAGCAGATGCAAGGGAGAAGGTACAATCCAGAGCCACAGTGTTCCCATACACCCCATCCCATGTGCTCTGTCTCACATGGGTGGTGGGGGAGGTTGCATCTACCCTGGACACCAAAGCCACTTCCAAACTGAAGCGTGTCACGTCCCCTGCCTTGGGGACAGGCAAAGAGACTCCCCCTTCCCTTACTGGATCCCTGCCTGCCCTGTAGCAGCCACTGGGAGAAAAGCTGCTTCTGGCAAACGCAAGACATTTGTTTTTGAGAAACAGAGCTAACTCCCGCTGTTTTTCAGCATTCAGTTATCTATCGCAGCAGGCACTAGGACTTTGCCAGAACAAACAGGACAGCAAATAAACAAGGCATTAAGACGAAGCACGCTGCGGACACGTGCGGTCACGCTGGTCTCAAGCCCCAGTGGCTCCTGTGGCTCAGCCATCTGCAGCTGCTTTGCTCTGACCTGCCCCAGGGCTGCCTCGGAGGTAGAAACTCGGTCTTGCTGCTGGGAGACAAGCCCAGCTCAAAGTGCTTCACTTAGCTGAGGACTGATACTTTCAGCACACCTCCAGATACCCTGCTCAGAGAAGAGGCCAACTGCACACAACATTACTCCTGCAACTGCTTCTGCTCTGGCAGTGTCACACCAGCAGCAGCACTAATCCACCTGCTCACTGCTCTGACACCAAATGTCTGGCCAACAAGACATGCACGTTGCCCAGCAGCCAGGGCCCAGAGGAAGAGGCTCAGCCAAGCCCAGCCGAGCACTCCAGGTCACGCTTCTGACCCAGTTTCAAATCCGGGTGGTTTCTATTCATGGGGAGCTGTGCCCCCGGTGCCCAGCCATGCTGCCGGCAAAGCACCTGTCAGCCCCTCTCCCTTTCTGCAACCTGAGCCAGAGCAGCAATGCCACGACTGCACTCGCATCCTGTCCCAGCCCTGGGGACACCGAGGGACGCTGAACCTCACCACGTCTCACCGCTGACGTGAGATGGGGACACTGGCATGTAGGGAAAATAAACCCCAAAGCCTTTCCACCACTGGCCCCACAGACAACATCCCAGTCTGTCGAGCAGCCTGCTCGTGTTTCCTTCTTCCCCTGGTGTAGGTACATGACAAGTGATCAGCCTCAGCGCTGCAGAAATCCAAGACTTTGTCCCCACTCCTTGCCCAGAAAATAGAATCAACATGGGGATTTACTACCTGTAAACCCAAGAAAAAGGGACTGCAATTCAAGTCCTAGTTATGGACACAACATGAGCACTGGATTACAATCGCAGCGTGCCCTGAACACCCAGCACGTGTCCTCCCTGGAGAGGTGAGACCACCAGCACAGGCAGTTCATCCTCATAAGGCTCCAGCATTTGCTCTGCTGTTGGGACCGAGATCACAAAGGGCAACAAGCAATGGCACATGAGGAGGTGCCCAGTACCCTGCACAGCTACCCTGAACCACACAGTCAGAAGAATGGGCAGAAGGCCGTTACATTGAAAGTGGCAGTAGCATTGCTGTAACACATCATCCTACCATGGTATAAGAAGTTCTTAATGACTTTGCGTAAACAACATAAAACAAGTCTTATGAGGAGCAGCTGAGGGAGCTGGGGCTGTTTAGTCTGAAGAATTGGAGGCTGAGGGGACCTTATCACTCTACTACCTAAAAGGACACTGAGAGAGGCAGGCTGGTTTCTTCTTACAAATAGCTAGTGTTAGAACAAGAGGGAAGGGCCTCAAGCTGCACCATGGGAAGTTTAAACTGGACATTAGGAAACTTTTTTCACTGAAAGGGTTGTCAGTCACAGGAACAATCTGCCCAGGGAGGTGGTTGAGTCACTATCCTTGGATGTGTTCAAAAGCCATATAGATGTGGTGCTTGCGGATAAGGTTTAGTGGTGGACTTGGTAGAGTAGGATTAGTGGTTGAACTCAATGATCTTAAGGTTCTCTTCCAAGCTGGACCCAAAACACCTTTAGAGCAGCTTCAGAAAGCAGCCCTTTAACTTCTGTTCTTTGCTGAACACTCACAGTTCTTTGAGGCAGGGACCTCAAGAGTGTAATTTCACACTGAATGCACAGCTCCATGTACAGCAGTGAGACAAACTCTCTAGGGTCAATAGTAAGTGGTTGTTGGGAAGAAGTAGCGTCCCTGAGCTTGTTGCACGCTAACCTGAGTGGGTTTGGCTCACGAGCTGTTACACAGCTGTACTTTGCAATCCCAGGGAGGCCACTGCTCCCAAGGGGAGATTTATAAGTATTTTCCAGGATAAACATTTGTAAATAGTGTCTTTCAACTTGTCTGACACGAGATTCTTGATCTCCTGTTTTCAAAGAGTTGTCACCATCTTCAAAGGAAGGGAGGCACAAAGCCATTCATGCAAACAGGGCAGCTACAAGCAATCCACACTGCTTGGCACCCTTCTCCAAAGCTGTTGTGGTGGGTGTTTGTGTGAGATGGTGTGTCTACCAGGCTCAGCCAAAGCCTCCCCTGCAATGCCTCCCAGCACCGCTCCCAGGCACAGAATACACGTCACCCTGACAGCCTCCAGAAACTGGATCTGCCCAGGGAAAGGTGATCGCCCCCATAGTGCTGCTGCTGAGTGACAGGGGTCACATTCTGCTGAGATCACAGCAGAGCAGACTGGCATCTGACTCTGAGCCTCACGGTTTATGAAATCAATATACAGGCCACAGAAGTAATTTCACCTCCTCTGCTTTTTGAAGAGTTCCCTCCCTTCCCCCACTGCTGGCCACAAAACCAGCCTCTGGGTGGTCCCTTCCAAGGCTGTAAATTGCCTTGTTGAAAGCTTTAGCAAAAGAAAGGTCAGATGCTTTATAAATGAGCAGAACTGACAGTGCTATGCAATTATTTGCATATTATTCAGAGGCTGTGCACATCCACACAGCTGCTTACAGCACAGCAGGCACCACACCTCATATGTACATGTATCTGTACACCCGTGCTGCCTGATTTCCCCCAGAACAGCAAAAGAAGATGCATCTCTCAACACCATGCCCCACACCTTCAGCTCTGGCTACAGAATGGGGCAAAGGTGGCGTGGGCTGTGGAGTTGCTGCCCTTCATTATGGGCCATAAATACCCAGACACAAACCAGACCTGTTGGGAAGCAAAGCTCAGACTCCATGTCCTCTAACTCAAAGGGTCAACAGGCAAGCAAGATGCCCTTGCAAGAAGCAAGCCATAAATCCCAGTCTTCCGCAGGTTCAACCACAAGAGGGCAACAGCATCTACACACATATGGACACACCTGCATGTGTGTACACATACACAGGGCTGGATCCAGAGCCTGGGGGCTATCAGGAGCTGAATGCTGGGGGCTATCACATGCTGAATGCTCACTGTAGGAAAGGCAAAGAAACTCAGAAACAGCAATTTCATGAGGTAGGCATGACACCAGCCACATTCTCTTTACAGTGGTCCACGTGGCCAAAAGACACAGCAGAGTATGTGGGGATGTCCAGTCCCAGCTTGGCTGGATCACCTTAGTGCATGATCAGCAGAGACCTGTCCCAGCACCCAGAGCACATCAGGCTGCACAAGTATGCCTACTGGTCCCACAGTCTGCTAGAATCAATGAAACCACTTCAGGCCTCCACAGCATCCTTATTGGAAAGGAGGACAAGGCAGAGACCAGGAGACAGAGAGCAGAGACAAGCCCATATAGACACTTGACAGCGATTTTCAATCCAGTTTTCAGGATCTTTCCATGAGCTGACATCTACAGGAGAAAATGCAACTTCATGCTGTATGAACCTGCTGCAAATTCTACTACCTCTGACCCTAAAAAAAAAAAAAAAAAAAAAAAAAGAGACCCCAGGGGCTGAGAAAAGGCTGTTTAATAAAACAACAGAAAGAGAGAAGGCAACAACAATACTAATGATAGTTCTAATGAAATGATAGACAAAGCAAGTGACAGAGGTTATACCTGTATCCCAGAGACCACTTTCTCCACTTCAGCCACCCCAAAGCAAGCTGAAAACATGAACCTCCACCCTGCTCCCCCCCCTCGCCTTATATAGGGGCAGGACTCAGTATGGAATATCCCTTTGGTTGGCTCAGTTGTTTATCTCAGCTGTGGCCCCTCCCAGCTGCTTGGGCCAGCAGCTGCTGGTGATAATTAACCTGAACTGAACCCGGGACAACAGGTCACAGAAAACAGAATTTACAAAGCTGAAACATGTGAAGTAAAAGCTCTCTGGAATAAAACATTCAGATTTATTTATTAGAGATATGCCATGAAGACAGGCATTAATTTGTGAGAATGGTTTAATAAGACAAGATTTTGGAAACTGGAATTGAAAGATTAAAGAGGACATGAGAAAATACAATATCAACTTGAACTGAAACATTCCCAACCTTGTTGATCAATAGCTTGAAAATGCTACAAGGACCAGTGGCAAGAGATCAACAGTAGACTTCTCCCTTAAGCACCGTGATAGAAATTTACTCATATAGTACCTTTCAAGATACCAATGCAAGCAATTTCTAAAAAGATGAAAGATATTTCTAATAAACTGCTGGCAGAGTAAATATTGAAAATTGGAAAGGATAACAAACACACTCTGGATGCAAGTTTACACATGAGAAAGTTCAAGTTATGCTAGTTCCAGTTGCTGCTTAGTAGAATAGAGGAGATTAAGATAAGTGTAGCTCTTTATGGCACTAGTACCTGAGTCAAAGGTATGTGATACAAAAGAGAATTTGGGGTAAAGCTCACCATAGAGTCTGCATTTCAGTACTCTCAGAATTATAACTTGTGAATGATTGATGTGTGCAGAAAACTATAACGATCACAATGAATGAGACGGGAAAAGTTGCTCTCTGTTGGAAGATCTGACAGCATCGGATGGATGCCAAACCCCCCTCTAACACGAAACCAGGCAGGGTGCAGGTAGCCCTGGAGAGGCCCTAGCAGACTTCTGTTCAATTAATTCTGTTACCCAGATGTTCCTTTGTAGTTCTCAAAAACCTTTAAGGTTCCTGGTCAGTAAAGAAGCTTGGAAGAGATTCAAGCTTCAGCTATGCAGTGTCAGCACATATTCTGATCTGTGCTAACTAAAGCACAGTGTTAGCAAAAAAAGCAATTCTGTAAAACAATGCCACGAAACTCCATTTTCATTGTCTCTGTATGATTTCCAGATTCCAAGCACTTAATCCCCCCCCAAACCTTCTTCCTCTAATAAGTGTCTATTACTGGTGCCACTGGGGATTACGCCACTGCCTGGGAGCTGTTTATATGCAGTGCTGGAGAAGCAAAGCTTGATTTGTGTGAAAGGAATTGAAACTTTCAGGTAAGAAATACTCCTAAAAATGGTGAAGAGGGGACAAAGACCAAAAGATTACCTATAGGGAGTCCTCAGTCCTGGAAAGACCTTACACCCCAGACTTGCTTTTACAGCTGTCTGACTCAATGGGATGTAACACTTGCACCAAGGTCTGAGTGCTTCGCTCAGCTCATTTAAACTGAACAGCAGAACTGGAATGTTGCTGCTTGCTGGCTCAGAGGAGGGTGGTGGTGTCTGTACAAAGAAAAAATAAACCTGGTTTAAAAACCAAACAACCCCAAACCTGCCAAGTGCCATCAGTAATGAAACTGTAACAGTGCCTTTTCATTCCTGCTGTAAAACCTTTGCATGAGGATTTTCCATTTGTGGTGCATTCATGTCACCAAATTCCACTCACTTTCTGGAATTCTTATGTGCATGTCATAGTCACTGCTTCACAGTTGAATATTACAGCAAAGCTAGAGAAATTACGTCCTGTGATGGGAGCTAAACAGCCCAAACTTCCCTGTATCACCCCAATATGCTCCCAGGTGAAAGCAAGACCCTGCTACTGGTACTGTGGGTACACAGGCATGTAAGATCACATCTTAGCATGGAGTGAAGAGTACTCCTGAGGCCACAGATGCTGCAAGTCCCTGTAGTATCTTCATGTGTGTTCACAAATGTATAGCAAGAATCATTATAAAAAGCACCAATTAGCAGTGATGCATTGTTCACATTGAAATCACAAGCCCTGACCACCTACAAAATGTGCTATACAACTGAACTGAAATAAGGGTAAAATTAGAGCACCTGAACAGAAATAGAGAATGTTCAAATATAGGCAGGAAAGAAAAACTGTCTGAGACAGTAAAAGCTACAGAGGGATGCATAATATGATGGCAATAAAAGCATTATAAAGTTTGGAGGCTGGAAACATCACCCTCCTCTTTTCCCACACACCTTTTTATTGAAATAACTGCATTGCAAGCCTTTCCAACTAACAGAGGAATAGTATTCAGGATGCTTTTAGGTCTTTTCTAATCTTTATCTATTTTTCACTTTAGAGATTCCAAATAGTGTTTACCAAAACATGGTTATCTCACAGTTGCAGTACCTCGTGAACAAATCAATATAACATTTAAATGCATTTTACAGCTTGTATTCTAACTAGTTAACAGAAAACTTTTGGAAGAGGTAAAAGCATATCCAGAAATACATACAATGCAGAGGTGTTCAGCAGGACTGGACAAAGAGCTCAGACCTGCAGGAATAGGGCAGGTATCCGAAGTGCAAGATTTACATTAGATCAATTATTCCCAACTCACTTTGGCTTTATCAAATGGCAGAGAAATACAGCCAAATAATGTCTGTCTGCATTTGTGTCTTAGGTAGAAATTCCATACCCCAGCACAATGCTTGTTATATTGCAAGACTTCACAATTAGCAGCTTGCAAATGGAGGTCAGTCCTCAGTGTGAGTGTGTACTGGTGGTGGTATGGGGAGACTGCTACAGTTTTTTTTATATAAAGAACATGTTGTAGCAAAGCACGATGAAATCGTGCTAATTTCTGGACTCCCATCACACAGAGCAAGCATTGGAGGCTAAGAGGTCAGTGTAGTTTGGAGAGCCAGGATTGCAGCAAACAGAATTTCCTCTGTCTTCACAAGAAACACTAGGCAAGTGGGGTTTAGAGTTAATTTGGTTTCTACCCATTAAAATTATATGTTCCAAACATAAGAGTCATAAAAGGCCTATAAAAGTGAGAACACTTGCACACTGAATAACTTTGGAAAAAGCTTTGGCTCATGAGGGAGAAGCAGCAGACACAAGGGCAGCTCAGGAATTCTTCCTGACTGGTGTCATGAGGGCTCTTGGGTGTGCAGCCTCCCCACACCTCTCACTCGCTCTACTATTGCACATTAGCTGAGCAAAGCAACACTCAAAACAGGACATGAACCATCACAGAACCCAAGAGTGCTTGCCCCTCTTCAACTGGAACGACCTGGTGACCAGAACAGTCCATCTGTGGACTTGCACGTGCAGCTTCAGATGTGAAGCACACTGCCTGCCACGGCCTTTAAAAAGCAGGCTGCTACAGCACACTGAGGACCGTGCCTTCAGATGCTGTAAATCAGCTCAGCTCCATTGAGCCCTGGTAATTTAAACCAGCTGAGGGATGGACCAAAGACATTTATTAAGGCTGCAGTGTATTTAAGAACAAGTACAGATCAATAGTCCAACAAATATTCATTTCACATCACTACTTTTTAGACAAGAGGTCAAATCGATCCGTATAGAATTTTTTTCAAAAATTTCAAGTAAAGACCAGTGAAAATCAGTAATTAAATCCCCTTTGAAGGAAGCACTGGCAAGAGCTGATACTGCACAGCACCAGGAGTTCTGGCTCATGGGTGGCATTAGGGGCTATGAGAGAGCATTACCTACCCCTTGAACTGTCTTCGGGGAAGCCTGGCATCACATCAGTGAAAGGCCAGTTGGAATGAATGTAACAAATGAACAGTTGGGTATGATGGTCCCAAAATAAACCAAACTGAACTCTGGAAATTTAGAAATCAGAACCTTTTTTGGCTTTTTTTCCTTTTAAGATGATGTCAGTGAGCTTTGTATTGGCCTCTGCTTAGTTATAAGCAAGAACTATAAGCAGCATCATGGGCAATATATCATCCTCATGAGATTTCCATCTTAGTTAATAAAACACAAAACAGTATTAAGATTTTAATGAAATTTCCAGGTGTATTGACATTTTCAAATACAACATGACAACCCTGACTTTGGGAAGGAATGCAGTTCTTACTGGGAAGAGAGCACATACAGTCTACAGCTGAACAATCATGCCAGACCTTGGGACAATTTAGATTAGTAATCTGCCTCATTGGAATGACACAAGGAATTGTATAAAGAAAATGCCTCCATTAGTGAAGGAGAAGAGAGCATCATAGCTGGGTGCTAAAAATCAGAGGCATCAGTGAAGATAATTTCCTGAAGCCAGAGTGAACATGTGAGTGGTATTTTTAGGTCAGGCTGTATTCAAAAATACAGAAAATTATCTGTCTTGCAGGTTGACTTTAATATCACCACCAGACCACTCTGTTTTACTGTATATTGGTTTATTCTTGCCATCTTTTTCAGAGTAGAGCCCTGGCAGCTCTCCTTGCAGCTTACAGCAGTGAAAAAGAAAGCCATAGGGCTTTAAATTTTTAAGTTGGTGTTTTGAAAATACTGCTGTATGTATTAGGCTTCTCCTGTTTTAGAGGCCTTTTCCTGGAGAGTCTTCCAACAGGAATATCATTTACATCAGCAAGGCTTTCTGGCAGTTTTTGCTTTTTGTTTTCTTTTTTTGTTTTTTTTCCTTTTTATAACCATGTTGCAGTGAGACATCAGTTTAGGCAGCCAGCTCTGCAATAAAACTGACAACAGGTTTATTCTCCTGCTCCTCATGGGACCGATAGGAATTTTAGAAAAGAAAGCAGGAGGGAAGGAACAGCAACAACATGTGTGTATGATCTGCTTTGTCCCAGAATACCGATTCTGCTGGTTTCAGAGTGATTCTCATTTTAAAATCCAATGTTTTTCTTATATTTCATTAGATATTTTATTCATTTGGATTACTCTGCAGGGGCAATAAATCTAGAGCAGAGGTATTAGGAGGTTCTACTGACTTCGAAACTGCCAGGATTTTACCTTTGGGGTCAAATTGCCCATTGCCTTGTTCTTGTCACAACTATGGAAACCACTGTGAAACACCAGTGCCCTGGAGCTCTTCTGCCAGAGGGAATCCCTACAAAAGCATTGAAAAGATTAAAAAAAGAAAGGCAAGCCAAACCTAGTAATTTGAGGTCTTCGTGGAAGAGACATATCTCAGGAGAATTTTATCTCAGAAGGCTGAAAACGTAGCCTGGCTGCTGTGCCTGAAGTCACACAAGCTGACCTCTGCTCCTGCCCCGGGAAGAAGCAGAGGCACTGAGAGCAAAGACTTCTTTTTTTTCACATCGGGTGCACAAAGGGTCTTTTTTTGACCACAAAAGGATGATTTTTCCTTCCTCAGCATCAGACAAATGATTGAAACTCCTGAGCATGCAGTGATGGTCTGGGCTTCCACTTAAACCCATTTCTCCGACAGATGGCAGTAAAAAAACCCAGAGCGCAGAATACCAAGAAGTCCAGAGAGTAATTGGAGTCTATGAAGGTCTCGGGGCCATGCACAGGCATTTGCTTCCACACTGCCTGCAGCCAGGGGCTGGTATCACACGGAGTAGCTGGCCGTGGTGCACACCAGCACGCTTGGAATAGACTTGCTGATAGATGAGAAATTCCATCTTGGTTTAGCGGATTTACACCCAATAGACTAGGACCTAATTACATCTTTTTAAAAAAGGTGACTCCACCTTTACTACCTAGCATTTATCATCTCTGAACACTCCAGGACTGAGTGTGTGTGCCTTGGGGGTTACGTGCACATAGATTTATTTAGACAAAACTGCTGGTTTCTTAGTAGGAGCCATTTTCAAGTTTGGCCGGTCTTGCAGGGATTTCTAATCTCGTAGGTGATTCATTTATTCTAGTTGCAAACAGACGTTATGCCCAGATGGTGGCGCCTACAAATCACAGATCACTTCTACATAATTATTAGGTAATTCATTCCTAGTGGGTTATACATTGTGGGCTTTATGGTTTATTGCAGAAGAAAATAGAAGTCTCGTTGTATTGCAACCCCTCAACCACCAGACCCCCCCAGCACTGCAACCCCTGCCTTCCTTTCCCAAACCATTGAGTGTATCATGGTGCTGTGTTAAATTAGCTTTTCCAGCTATATCTTCCATTTGGGGAGAAATTGTACCAGAGTAAGATATAAGAAAATACAAAAGGTTTAGACTAAAGATTCTTCACCCCATGGGAAATGCATAATTCAGGGTATTTGTAAATGTGTTTGTGATGTGCTGAAGAGCTGAACTGGAACAAAATAAATAAACCTAAGAAACCAGACCTAAGAATCTCCATCTTTGAGGGAAATAAGACAGGCAGGTTTAGATGGATTTTCGAGGGGACTGGAGGATTAGGGTCCATACTCTGAGAGGCTGCCCTGGTCATTGATAGGCTCATGCCAAAATGAAGTTCTGAGTGTTCTCTGCCAGCCACAGTGACCACCTTTTATACAGTACAGTTTGTGTTCATTTTTGGGAGGTGGGGTGGAGGGAGGGAAGAGAAGTAAAGCTATTGACAGAATAACAGTGTGGTGGGAGACAAGATTAATTATTTCTATGTGAATCACAAACGTTCCAGAGATTTAGGGTCTGCATGAAGAGTAAAATAGAAAAAGCTTCAAACCTAGTATCTGAAAATCAGCTCAGCAAAGTACTTGAGTTTGGATGCTTACCTGGGACTGGTGTTTTCATAAACAGGGTTCTCTCTGAAGATTATTTCAAATAGATGGGGATACCAGAACTGCCAACAGGCAATAAACTGGTGAGAAAGTCCTGTTTCATAATACAAAAATGTTTTATTTGAATTTTGTGATCATTGCTAATAGGGGTTCAGGTTTAACACACCATTTCCTCTAAATGTATGTGTTCAGATACCTAAATGTTAATTCTGACCTTTGTCTACTAAGTACATCTAATGTTCCTCACATATTTCAGTCACCTATAACAAATTACCCATTCCTTCCAATTCTCTATGTTCATTGTTCTTCTAAAGATGTCCAGAAGAAGGGAAAAAAGAGCAAGCTGGGAAGCAGAGAGATGGAGAATTGATTTCAGATCTGTGAGCAATCCCACATTGTCTAGATTATTCCTTGTAGGGGAAAAAAACCTCAACCAAACCCAAAACCAAAGAACAGAAAAATAATAAAACACCCCCAAACTTCGTGAGTTTGGTTTTTGTTGGTTTTGGTTTTTTTTTCAGGGAGGATTTTTCTAGCAGATTTCATGTTTGCCATTTGCTGGGCCATAGAAGTATCGCTTCTATGTCTTGTTCATAGGGAAAAGGGCTTGGTGGAGTTGAGAAATCACTAAATCCCCTGAAGCTCAAACATTTAAAACCTTCAGCTAGAAACCTGGCAAAAAAAGTAACCAGGGACTATCTATTAAGTAAAACTCCTAGCAATAGCTGAACCTCAAAACTCTTTTCACAATTGTACATTGTCAATGATGGGGCACTGGTGCTACCCACATCTCTCCTCCTCCCTCTGCACTTTCTCACAGCCTGCTCCCCATGGGATGTTGGGACTGCTGGGCTGTTTCACCTGTGAGGCTGCTGCAGATAACGTGCATAACATGAAGCAAATTCACACCTTCTTGTCCCCAGGTGATTTCCACTCTGAATTCTACAGAATCTAATCTCTTTCCCTGCACAGCCAGTATCTGGTGGCTGAGCTTCACTTGGGCTGGGCAGCACAGCAAGTATTTCCCAGTTTTGCCAGCTGGGTTGCAAATAGCGTTTGTGCTAAATACGATTTGGGTTTCAAGATTTGGAGCATTTTCTTCTTATGCTTAAAATCAAGAGCCTCAGAACGTATGAGAAGAATAGTAGATTTTAAGCAGTCAAAGGCAACAAGAGAGACAGTGCAGAAAGATCCATTAGAAGTGACAAAAGCAGGAGCACTTCCTGCTATCTTGTGTGACGTTTGATTAAGTATTACAGCCAACTTTGCTTAAAGAAACCCCTTGCTTAAAGATGAACGAATTTCTATCCTAACAGTGACAAATGCTGTCCAGATATCCTACTCTGTCTTACAGAACAGGCAATGCAAGTGCAATGTGGGCTCTGACTGTCAGTCTTTTTGGATGGGGTTCACATTTCTAATTCCCCACCTACAAACCAAACACCTGGAATTACCAACAAGCTCTCCATACTCTTGATTTTTCCAGGGCCATTTCAAGTGCCCCAAACACCATTGCTTATGATTTAAAGATAAAATGTACACAAGGGAAGTACAGTTTAAAGCCACAATCCTGCAAGTGCCTTAGTCTTAATATTTTTTACTAACACAGATGATAGTTCTATTAAATATGTTGAGAATAGTCTAGTTGCAAAATGGCATCTTTGACTTACATAAGCATTTATCTTTTTCCATCTAAGCTTTAGGAATGCACTTTTATTTTGATAAAAAAAAAAAAAGGTTAATTTCAGCAATTAGAAAAATTACTATTCGGGTTTAAAATTATTTCTGAAAGACAAATTTCACCACAGTGACTTAAGAGATGGAATCACAGGTCAGTTTGAAAGAGTATGATGAACATCCAAGAGCTGAGCCAAAGACTGCTTTTCATCATCTCAATGTGGACCCAAATTCCCTGGGCACACCAAAAGAAAGATGATTTGTTTGATCAGAAAAAGAAATGGATAACTCCTGCTTGTTATTTGTTGGTGTCTCTTGGATGACTTAAAAAAAAAAAAAACAAAACCCAACAAACTCCACAGCTAAATTATACTGAGGTTTCTAGCTGTCATAAAATTCATTGGGCTGGGAAAGATATGAGGGGATCATTAAGTCCATGCCAAAGCAGAGTTCAGAAGTTATTAAGACTGTTACTGGGAATGCTCAAACACTAGCCTTTTGTATCTAATGCACTATTTTCATGAAAAAATCCAGAAATTTATTTATCTTTATCTAACCTGTGATAGACTGAAGTCTGTCAATAGGCTCAGAAGTTTCTAGCGGAAGAAAACTAAACAAAGTTATCTGTAGAAATTAAGTAAGAATTTCTATAGAAAACCAGACTGTAAAATTGCCAGCCTTTGTCAGAAGTAGTAAGACATTTTTTAGAGTCCAGCTGAAAAGTTCTTATAAGATTTCCAAAGGCTCATTTCTCAGTACTTTGTAGTAGTTAGGCTTCTTTAGTCCTGTCACCACAATCATTAGTCACTGAGAATATGATTGACAGCTGGAGAGCAGAATAATCCCTTTAGCTGACACATTCACGCTGCTGCTGCCAGCAGCTCAGATGGCAATGCACAAGCAAAGCAAGACTAGGAAGTTCGGGTCTAAATATAAATATCTGCATTCATAGAGGGGATACCTTTATTCAATTCTGCCTACACAGATAGTCAGCAATATTGGATTCTACAAGCCAGTCAGATATTGCAAGGCATCTCCTGTACTGCCTTGCAACAAGCAAGTACCTGATGTGCTGTTACTGGGCACAAAGCCGTGACATAGTTTAACATCCCTTGGGTAGAATATTTCTGAAATTAAATATCTCACTCATATCACTTATTTTAATTTTTCAAAAGCACTGACATTCTCCAAAATAACTAAACACATTTCACAATATGCTAAAGTAAACACAGAACCAAACACAGACATCAGGGTTAGCAAAATGAGAACATTTCTCTTAACTCCCCAAACTTGCTGCCATAGAGTATATACCTTTATTTACACCCTCTTAGAGGCTCAAGCAAGAGATTCAGATTTTCTGGAATTTGTGATTTGTTTGTGAACTGAAGGCTAACATATTCTTAAGAATCAAGAAAAAAAAAATCTCAAAACCCCTCAAGGTTTTATTTGATCTACAGTAATCCCATTCTTCCCAACTTCAAACATCCCCCACATGAACAAGCAAGCAACACTCCCCCCACCCAAACCAGAAACCTTTCACTGCTTTCTTAAGTCTGACAACAAAACCAGCTTCAGCTGCAGTGCATAGTAAGAGAGAGCAGGTAGCAGAGCAGGCATTTCCCACAGCAGCCTCAGCAACTGAAAGCAGCCAGCCCTATGGCCATCCTCTAAAAACCTCTGGAGCAGAAGCACAGCAATTCTGTTATCAGAAGGATTCTCAGCTGTAAGTGCTAAGAGGGACAACAGATCTATTTCTGCCCCAGATGGTTCCTCAGAGGAAATCTGGGAATCCAGAAACTAAGAAGAAAAGGAGGAAGTAGAAAAAAAAACAACAAAACCCAAACAAACCACAAAACAAAATGGTAAAATATAGATTGACTATCAAGGAAAACTTGCATAGGAAGAAGCTAGAAGTCTGGAGCTAGAATCCGTGAAGAGGTAATTTTTATTGTGAAAAAAATTCACTGTTAGAGACATACAGAGCTGGAAGTGGATGAGACAATGTCCTTGAAATTTTAACTGTAGGAAAGGCTCATGCCTGTATTTTCTCAGCTGTGTTAGTGCCACTGAGGTAGCCTGCCACACTGGCAAGGATAATTTAAGACTAGCTGAGATGATGATCCTTACATCTGCACGGTAAAAATGCTAAAGCTCCAAGACTTCTCTCATTCATGAAACTCGTATTATGATCAGCAATGGACTGTGAGCTGGAAAGAGCACATCTTGACACTGACAAGGCGAGCTTGTGGGTGGGCAGGGGGAACCCCCTCTCCATAGATGTAAAACAACAGAAACATCCCTACTAAAAACTTCTGCAAGACATTAAACTCAGAGACGAACAACGGCATTTATTCAAAATCTCTTTTACAAGGTGAACTGAGCTCTGGCAGCCCAACCATAGCATGAGCTCAGCAATGCTAAGGAATATCTTCTGCTCCGTGCACAACTGGCCTTGAGACTTTGGCCTGATGGACTTAGAGGCACCTGGTCATGCCTGCCACTGCTGACTGGTGCCTGGAGGGGTCCCTCCATGTGCTAAGCAGCTGTGGCAGACAGGATGGGGTGCTTGCATGCCAGCCAGCTGTCCCATGTGTGTGGCAGCCCAACAGTACAGACAGGCCCACTGGAGGGGCTGCACTGGGATGCTCACCTATGGCAGTGGCATCATTTCTTGCCATCACCACTCGCTGCCAGAAGCAGCACCATTCAGAGTGAAATGGTTGGGGAAAGAAGAGGAAAATTAAATTAGTCAGGTTTGCAACAATGGACTGACTTTTTATGTGAAAGATGTTTCTTTTCTGGTAATAAAAGTTGCTCCTAAAGAATTTCACTCTCCTTTCAGTGCAGCTGCTTCTTCTTAATGGGTTGACAGCCTATGCTGTCTGTATTAGTCAGCAATAGAGTATCTTTGCCTGGCGATGCCAAGCCTCAGTTTAATTTCTGCAGACATCCTCATCTGAAAACACCTCGGGTGACAGTTTGGCAGGCACACTGGCATTTCCATCTGAATCCCTGCTCCTTCTCATTGAACTTCAGCACTGCCTAAAGTCACTAAATGAGAGAGAAACCCCACTGCAATAGAAAAGGTATAAACCAAGTGAGGGCTAGTTTTTTTATCTATGGCTAGATAAAGCAAATAAACTCAATGTGGAAGGGGAAAGTGTGGCTGGACATCACATCTCCAGTCTGTGGCAGGACACAACTTTGTGGCACACTTTTCCCAGGACTAAAGGGATGCTGGATTCTGAGCTGCTTTTCTAGCCCTGCATGTGTCCTCACTGCTGCTCTGGGGCGATATTGGCACTCCTAATGGTAGCATCTCTGTTGGGCTGAGCCCTTGCCTGTATCTGCTCTGTTGTTCA
Organism: Ceyx melanurus; assembly: GCA_024611195.1. Classification (NCBI taxonomy): domain Eukaryota; kingdom Metazoa; phylum Chordata; class Aves; order Coraciiformes; family Alcedinidae; genus Ceyx; species Ceyx melanurus. The sequence continues at coordinate 51,746 of JANHGL010014220.1, forward strand.
GGTACATCAGCATTCCATCTGATAAACTTAAAGAAGAAACACACCATTCTCACATTTCTATAAGCGTTGCTTTCTGGACTCCACCAGCACACAGACACTGCAGCACAGATTTCACTTTGGAGACCCAACAGCCTGAGTCAGGCCTCTTTCTAATCTCACTATTCCCCTTGAAAAGCAAACGCTTTCCTTTGAGAGCACAGAGAGCACTCATCCCAGCCTCTTGGCTTTCACTTGCTGCAGATGCTTTGAAAGACTAACTCCTGTTAATTAGAAAAAGATAAACAAACTCAGACCTTGCAAGTGCAGGTCTAGCACTGGGCAGTCCCAAAGGGACAAGCTTTGGAAGTTGGTTTACCAAACATGTTTCTGAATTGTCCATTGAATTTAAACAGATGCCATTTATTTTACATGCCTTCTGAAAACTGTTTCCAGTGAAAGTACCGTATTGATAACAGCATGCACTGCCACAGGAAAGAATCAGGAATCACCCACATGTTGCCTTGAAAACAAACAACCCCTAAACAATTGATCAGTCACTGCTAGCATTGAGTCACTGCTAGCATTGACACAGCCCATTATGGATAAAAATACAGGTGAAAAAAAACTCATCAGGGATGTGCAAACCCCTTTATTTAAATGCAAGCAATGTAAAGCAAGTTTTGCTCCTATAAACAGCAGCACTGGATTACAGATGTATTTCTCTCGAGTCTTGGCAGAGAGGGAACACACTGCCAGGCTGAGGGAACCAGAAAACCAGTGATTAACCTGCCAAGACTGGGATTTCTGAGATGGCTTAACCTGGCTGCCAGGAGAGGTGGAAGTGCATCAGAGACTACTGTATAAGTTGTTGCTTTGGCTCCTGGCATGTAATGGAAGCATGGCCCCAGAGCTTGAACCCACTGCAGCCCCTCTGCAGAAACATCAGCAGTGCAGGGAGCCTCACAGCACAGCCATGGCCGGCCTCACGGGGTATGTGAGATGTTTAATGAATGAAAAAAACCAAACCAGGTTGATGGAATAGTCTATGGAAAAAAGAGATTAGGAAGGATGAAAGACCATCTATGTGAGAGACAGAGAGCGAGAGCCAGATGTCTTCAGCTCCTTCCTCAGTTTCTACTAACTCCTTTCCCACCCTTAGCTGTAACTGCCCACACAGATGAGGTACTTCTCAAAGGAAAGGCTGATGCTTGTGCATGACATATTAAACCTGACTCAGTGTTGTCCTGATCTCAAACAGACCTTATAATGAATTAAAAAATAGATTAGCCAGAGTTCTAAAGCCAGAGCTAAGAAAAGGGCAAGCTATGAGTGGCCACAGTGTCTTTTGGTTGTTGTAATTTCAACTTTCTTTTTCTGCTGTGGGTATACAATACAAGGTCCAGTTTTACTTTAGTCTGTCCACTGCTGACCTTCATTTCTACATCATTGCTTTGGGAATCTTCAGGGCTTTCTCAGCAGAACTATAAACTTCAAGTAGCAAAACTAGACCATGGCTGTAGAGCTCTGCCACTTTCTAATTGACATTTCTGCCTGGGGGACGAAATGATACAAAACATCTCAAATAGAAAGGAATACTGATAAGAATTCACTGAATTCCTTGCAAAGAAATGGAAGAAACAGAGAACTTGAATTTCTGAAAATTCAGATAAATAACAGTAACAAAAAGCAGAAAATCTGATTTCATTTTAGGAAAATGAAGAAAAATTTCAGCATTTTAACTTTTCTTCTCAATCTCAACAATGCAGAGAGTTACCCATGTGTGTTTGGTTGACCTTGACAAGTTGCCAGACACCCACTCAGCTGCTCTCCTACTATCCCCTCCTCAATAGATTTGGTAGTCCACCTACAGAAAAACTGTTTAGATAGCCTATAATGCCTAGTCACATCCAAATTATATACTGTGTGAAAGATTCTTCTGCAGTGACTGAACAGGGTTACCATAAAATGTCATCTGTACATGGTCAAAAATCCTTCCCTGTGCATAGTCTGGGTGATATAAGTCTAAACTCTGCCTAAGTGATTGCTCTGTGAAGAATATGGTGGTCATGAATTGGAGATAGAGCTTGAAGCAGAGTTATTTTATACAATAGAGAAGATTTAATCCATTTCTCAAGGTGTTGCTGTTTTCAGAATATATCAAATGTCTGTAAATAGAAGCTACTGAAGTCACAAAGAAGAGAGATCATCTTCAGTGTTGAGGACAGTAAGAAAGAGCTACCTTAAATTTTGATACTCAGAGAGCCATTGACAGAGTGGGTTCTCTTGTATCCCAAAATTATTTGGAGTTGATTTATTTATTTCTTTTTAAGAACAGTAAATCAATATAAAACAAGACTATGCCTATAAATGGAACCAAAATAAATGTATCACCTTGTAATCAATCAGAAAAAGAAATGACACAGTCTGCCAATTTTTTATCCTTACTATTTTCAGTCCTAGAGGTTTTTTCCAAGCACCATCAACATCATCAAACAATCTATGGCATTAACTAGGGAATGCTTATACTTCAGTGTGGGCAGATGATGTATCTCAACTTTCCTTGCTTGAACTCCATTCCATCTCCACCTCTGCAGTATCAGAAACATAAAAGACCAAAAAGCTATTGCATTAAAAGTTAATATAAGGATAAAGCAGGTTATTCACTTTAACTGATAGAGCTGGGTCCCTGGTGAGAAATCACAAGTCAGCAAATTCTGGGATGACTTCCAAAGGCACAGATAGGTGCTAAGGGTTCATAACCATGGAAAGTTGAAGGTAAGCAATAGCTTGATTGCACCACTCTATTTAAATGGTGACAGTCCCACTATTACCAGAATTACCATTCAAGTCTGGAGAAGCTGGCAGCCATTTTCATTCTCCAGTATCTCTAGCTCATGTCTGCCTCCAAATATATAAATATTGTGTAACTCATCAGTTTTATAGATACTTAGTTAAACTATAGCTTCTCCTCATCTGGGAAAACCTTGTTCCTTCAGTGAAGAAACCCACAGGGTGCTGCAGGCAGCATAGGCTGCAGTCCCTGCACTGTGGGAAAACCAGCCTAGGGCAGCACACCAAGAAAGTGGGACACAGAGACACGAAGGTATTAGCATGGCTAGCCTAACCCTTGAGGGTACACAGAGACTGCAAAGGACACCTCTGCTGCTTTCTGCATGCATACCTTAATCACAACATGCCTAATACAGGAGCATCAGTCACTGCCTTTTGTCCTTGGTGCTTGGCTCTTTGAAAAAACTCCTATACTCATTTTTTGAAAACATTTTTAAATAATGGATGGGAAAAACAAACAAAGAACAACATAAAAAAAAAAAATAATAAAAATCCCCTGCTCACTGCCAAATCTGCCATGCCTGGCTAACAGAGAGGTCATTCTTTGTTTTGGTTCAGGCAAATTCTTTTCCAAGAGCTATGCTTTACACAAGGAGACTTCATTCAAAGACGCAATTAAATATTGCTTTCCTGAAGTGGCCACACAGAGCATGATGTCAACACATCCCTGCAAGATTTCTCCAAGAGTTCAGCAGAATAATTAGCTTTGGTACCATTGCACAGTAGTTTTTATCTATCAGAGTTTTATCTTGCCTTCTCTCAGTGGTAAGTCTAAGAGAAATTCTGAACGTTTGCCTCATGGGTCTAATCATCTTATTGACGCTCAAAGCGTTTAAATGTGATCTGTGGCCCCTTCACTCTTTGACATTCCACTTCTTAAAAAAACTCAGATATTTTGGCAGGTGCTTAGCTCAGACTTGTTCTTTAGGCTATAAGGCTTTTGCCTGTCTAATTAGCTGTGGCAAAAAGCTGAGAATGTTGACAATCTGGGGATGTGAGGTAATAAAAAATAGATTATTTACCAGCAGCAAATTAAGCCCTCTAAGAAACAGTGTGATGAGTTGTGCCCCTCTGACAATTCCCTGTAGCAGACAGATACTACTGTCTCCATCTGTCTGTCTTGTGCACAGTGTACCTGACGGCATGTTTCTAATCTGTTTTCCCATGCAAAGGAATTGATCCACCAAACCCTTCAGAGACTAAAGAAAGTAACCTTTCTGGTGACAGGAAGCAAAATCCACGTGCTCCCAAAGATCATTCCCCCAGTTTCGGTTGGGGCAGTGCAAATAACTGGCCAACATCACCAAGTGCTGCTTGCTACTGGAGATGCAGAGTAGGTGCACTTGCTTGTTTGGACTGGCAGACAAAGGCATGGAGGAAAAGGCAACTCTGAATTATGGATGAGGTCTGGCTCCTCAGAAGAAAGCAGCTCCATTACTCGAAATGCTGTGTGCTCTGCTCCATGGCAGCTTTTGCCTGGCTGTGAGGAAGCCACTGCTGCTCTGGGGTCAGGCAAGCAGCAGTTGGAATTTGAAGAGATACAGAAAAACCCATATAAAAAAAGTTAGGAGTGAAGGTGATGTGACTTCTTGCCTAAGCACATGGTAAGCAATGCAGAGAAGCATGCAGGTGCTACAGAACATTTCCCCCCTTTTTAAAACCCAGCCTCAGAAGCCAGCTGATAAAAACAACGGACTAAAATCCATGGCTCGTTAGGGTATTTTATTTCCCTCAGCCAGTCTACCCAACTGACAGTCTGTCTTGGCTTTACTCTTTTTCAGACCACAGCACTTCTTGATATTAAGGAATGTAGTTTTAAAATGCTTATTGGTTTACTCAAAGCAGGGATTCTTACAGCACATACTATCCTCTCATCTGTATGCCTTTAGAAATGGATTAGCCACACCTCTATGTTTCCCTACTGCCTTGTTAGCATAAGACCTTAAACAATCTTTCAGGTCCTGTAAGGCAGTGCAGTAATCTGTTGACAATGGAATGTCAGTAAAACTTCTCCGGGTTACAATACTTGGTATTTTACTATTCTATTTTACTCCAGAAAATGTTGTAAAGACCATTTTTAGATCTAATATCTGGTCATGGATTTCAGCCTATATGATGCAAGGAATCCCAAAAGTCCAATATTTTGTCAATTCCCTGTTATTGTAAGAATATTAAATATTTTTCTTAGAGAGTTTATTAATCAATATGGATGGAGTAAATAATGTTGTAAAGCTCACTCAGTTCATTGTTACAGGATTCAGAGATGACAGCAGACTTTCTGTTTGAAGTGGTCACACCAATGGTAATGTAACACCTCAGCAAATATTACATGTATATGGATATTTTGCTCAGCAAAGACTGCAAATTGTGTAGCTTTTTCAAACATGCCAACTCCCTTGTGTTTTGGTTTGTCTCATCTGCAGAAGCCAAATATGATGTCAAGGTTTATTGAGAAGACCACAAAGCAATATTCATTTTGTAACAGTTAGGGATGAACTGAATGAGTTGAACAAATGGACAGAGACAGGTTAAAACCCTTTCACACATCTATGCTAAACTGCAACAGAATTATATCCAAGATTTGGGCAAAATCCTTACAGAGATGGACAAGAAAGCAAAGTGCAGTTTCTCCCAATCCAGGTAAAAGGCTAGAAGTATCAGAAATCTCATGAGTGTGATTATTGCCAAGATCCTGTCAGTTCAATTTTAGAGATCAAAGACGCTATAGAAACATTCTGTAACTCTGGTTTTCAAGCAATATGTAAGGAATAAGGAACACAGATATAATTTAGCAAAGCAGGTTTCAGAAAAGGATGGAACATTTCTCTAGAGCAGAATGTCTACAATAATAAATAAGGCTGCTTAGAAAAGCCCTGAGTGGACTGTGGGGATAAAGCCCACATAAATTAATGCAAGACTCTAGTGATTTTTGCAAGCTTTGGATTGGGTGCTAACGGATACCAATTAAGATGAAGCTTCCTATATAGATAGGTTATCCATACTTTCCTGCTAATAGAGGTTGCCACACCTCAAAACATTTTGTCCTTTTTAGCAAAGGACCTGGTAAGAGACAAATCTTGATCCGATGAACTTTGAACAGAAAGAAAACAAATTCCGTTTAATAATATATGGCATTTTGTGAGATATTTGCTGAAATATATTTCAATGAATCCACTGTCTCACTGGTGATCAGCTGGTAGTAGCTGTTTAAAGCACAGAGAACAAGTGAGCACACAAATTCCTGTTTGATTTTCAGCTTTTCCTTCCTGAAAAATACTAGAAAAGACTCAAAAAGAGAACTTTCCAATAATACAATTAATTGGAAAGGAACTTAAGGAGTTATCTGTGTTTCATAAGGCTTTTATATAACAGACACTGTCAATGAACCTGGTAGTTATTTAGAAAGCTTTAACACAGTGCAAGAAAGAAAAAAAAGACCCCTTTCCATATGCAATGCAGTAGGAGAAAGTGTATTCCAATATACCTCTTTCCCCTTCCAGTATCCAACACTACGTTACACTGCACAAATACTGAAGCAAATTAACTGTCAAGGGCACTTTATCAATAAATAATTGAATTTACTTTCCTAGAAGGGTCGAGGCTTGTACATTTCCCTCTACAATTACAATGGTGTCTTGTTCTGTGCCTACTTTAACTGCTACTGCATCTCCAAACCTTGATCGGGGAGGCAAAGATTTGTTCCAAAGATGGAACAAATGTGCAACTAAGAATAAAAAGAGACAAAAAGTTGTATTTCTAATTTGGCTCCTTGTAGTTAGATTGTGCATGTTCATTAGTTCCTAATACCTTCTGAACCTATTGGCTAATCTGATGCATATTCGAGAAGTGCATGGCTACCAAATCAAGTCTTCTTGATCTGCAAGGACAGAAACCTTCACCGAGGAAAGAGATTTTGTTAATGGAAAAAGTCCAGTGTGACACATCATTTACGGACACAAGTTCATACACAGGGGAAAGGCATAGACAGTGGGCAGAGAGGGGACAGCCCTAAGTGCAATGAACACTTGAGAAGGTGCTTACATCATCCTGGACACCAGGGAATCCAGGCAAGATACAAATCTATTGAAAAACGGACGTCGTTAGTTTCACTGCTCAAGGAGCTGCATGTTTAGAATTTGGGAATAAATTATCTGAAATGAAAATGTTAAAAAAAAAAACAAAACAACAAAAAACTAATGCAGGATTTATAATGGGTTCATAATAAAAATACAGATTGTTAAAGGTCTTGGATACAATCGCAGCCATCATGCACTAGTGCAGTAAGTATTCAGTAATCAGGATACGCAAAGCAACTAAACAAAAGGGTTCATCATCCTAAATTGCAGCAGGTCAAGATTACCTGTGGGGAAGAACTGGGGCTGCCTGAGCTGCCAGAGAAAGTGCAGCACAGCTGCTTCAGAAAAACAATGTCTGGGGTGTTATAAGCAGGGCTGAGCTTGTGTTGAGGAAGGGACTTTTGAGTTCAGTGAAAGGCAAGTGGGAATAACTTAATTATCAAGGCTCTTATTTAGGTGAATTTAAAACAATTTTTCCTGTCTCAAATATGCTGCCTGCTCATTTCACTGGGTGCTTTTCCTAGCTGCTTTACAAGAAGCAGTGAGTAAGAGCAGCTTCTGAAGAGTTATTTGTGACTCAGCTCAAAGGTTGTCTGTAAGAAGCTTATGCTGCCACTTCTGCAGAACACCATCTGCCCAGACAAACCTCCGCATTACAGACTACAGTGGGGACTCAGTAAATATCAAAAAGGGAATCACATGGGTGGAGGTTTTGTGTGGTGGTGCCCTGGAGGAGACACTCCATCCTGATAACTTTGTGCTACATGGCCCATCACTATTCTCCCTGTCTCTTTCTTCTTAAATTTTATAATTCCCTTGTAGCTGTTTAATCTGGCTGATGGCTGTCTTTGCATTTATCATGAACAGTTTTGGACAGACTCCTTCCAGCTGGCTCATGTATTTGTGTACTGCATCCACACACACAACAATTACACTCACATTCTTATTTTCATAGCAGTGTTTTCCTGTCCATTTGCCAAGGGAGGGCTGTGCTGGCACAATATCATCAGTAGGTGTATCACTTCTGGTATGCGTCCTGTGGAAATAAAGACACCCTTTGAACCTAAATGCAGACAAAATCATTCAGACTAAATTTTCATTTAGTCTCAGATACCCACTGCAGCGGCATTCATTAATATGACAAGAAATTCCTTTTTGTATATATAACACGTGTTAAAAAAGGTTGGACACTTACATAATCAACATTAAAAGCTATGTAGAATTTAAAAGCTAATGCTTACACTACAGAATGGTAGGGGTTGGAAGGGAACTCCAAAGACAGAGTCTAACTCTCCTGCCAGAGCAGGACAAAACTAGAGCAGATCACTCAGAAATGCATCCAGACAGGTCTTGAAAATCTCCAGAGAAGACGACTTCAAAACCTCTCTGTTCCAGTGCTCTGTGACCCTTACAGTAAAGAAGTTCTTCCTCATGCTGAGGTGTAACCTCCTGTACTCTAGCTTGAATCCATTGTCCCTCATCCTATCACAAGGCATGAGTGAAAAGAGGCTGTCTCTGCCTTCTTGATGCCTGCCCTTATGTATTTATAGACATTAATTAGATCCCCTCTCAGTCTTCGCCTCTCCAGATTAAAAAGCTCCAGATCTTTCAGCCAATCAGGGAAAAAAATGAAATTAATAATCTCAACTAAAGTCTCAAGGTCTACAGCTCAAACAATTGCTAGCAAATGTAAAATGTTTTTTCTGCACGTTTTTCCAAACTGGTTTCTGTAGAGTCTCTTTCAACTGCTAGTATGGGCCAGTGTCACAGACACAATTTCTGAACCAAGCAGGCCACTGATACAATATAGTAAGGCCTCTCTGACCTAAAATTATCCGAATTCTAATGGCATACAGCTCAGCACCAATCACCTCTTACAAATCGAACATTTGCAACACATTTCCCACACAGCTGTCAGTTACGGTGCAGAGGACAATCCTCCATCACATAGCTCTTTTCTGGAGCTTTGATTGTACAGGTAGAAGGGAAAGCAAGGCTCATGTGGAAAAAGCAATGTCTCATTTCTTGCCTTGGACTACGGGACAGGGCAGGAAACATATTGTTTTGAAAGGGTCCAAAGGAGCAACGTGCCTTTGGCTCCTAAGGCACGCAGACAACTCCCACACACCCCCAACCCTGGCTTCAGCCTGTTTGAGGGGGTTCCTGTACCAGCAGCTGCGGGCACTGCTGTTTGGTAGCGAGCAAGACAGCGAGCTCTGGCTGCCCCGGAGATGAGAGCAGAAGCCGTGCTGCTCGCAGCCAGGCCGCAGTCCTGCCTTCTCGCCACTGCGCTTGGCGCAATGGGCTCTGGCACGGAAACAGCAGCAGGTGCGGGGCGGCGAGAGGCCCCGTGTAGCGCAGTGTGGCATCAATTACTATCCCATTTCAGGCAGGAAAGGGATTAAGAAAGAGGTAGAAAAACGGTTGATAATGACAGTAACTAAATTAGTCAGCAGGGGATGAAGCTGCCACCCTCAATCTTGGGAGCTTTTTTCACTCTCCCATGCGCTTAGATGCAGAACACCTGAAGTCAGCTTCGCGTGGGGGCAGGGAGGATTTTAAAGGACTTTTGAACGGCACTGCTCAGCCAGTGAGAAGCTACGAACAGCAAACGCAGCGTGTAGCTTTCCCTTTCTCCCACTCCTTTACCTCTCCCCTCCTTTTGGGAAACATTTAAGTAGCAGCACAAAGAATTTCTAAGCAATTGAAGTGAAGCACTGGTTAAAGAACAACTACAGAAAACACCAAGACATACTGCCTAAAAGGATTTTGAAAGAAAGATCCTTAATTTGAATGGAAAATGTCTGTAAATCCTTTAAGCTGCTTTGAAAATCTCAGCCTCCATGATGTGGTTTACATCTAAGATAGCTGCTATTCTGAAAACAGAACACAAACCTAACTAAAAGAGAGGTGTGGAAGAGGCCAGAATTCCCATGTAGTTTGTCTGTTAGTGCTTTTTTTTTTTTAATAAAGAGCTGATTTATTTAAAGGGCAAAGTGAAAATCTGAGTCTGTGCTTTCAGTATGGGAACCACTTTGGAGTAGCAGCATCAGGCCACGGGCAGTACCCAGATAAGCACTACCACAAAGAGGCTGTTCTTGGGGAGCAAAGCTCATAGCAGAGTTTTAAGCTGGGCTCAAATGACTGCTTGAGATAGTTTGAAGCACTGCAACTACACAGGAGGCCCTGGATTTGGAAAAAAGTTTTATCATCAGAAGATTATGTCACTACCTAAGACAATTTTAAACAAACTAAGTACTGCAGCAGGGATTCAAATGCTAACAAAACAATTAATGAGGTTTTTTTTTTTTTATCTATACAGATGCCTGCCGTACTGGCACTGTGAGCTACAGCGCTCACATATAATGGAGCACATACATATGTATATCTACCTACAGTTCTTTACATTTTAGACTCTGCTTATTTATGTACCTAACCATTCTGGCAGCAAAACCTCATCTTAAAATTGCATGTTTCTCAAGTAGGAATAAGTTCACTAAATTTTGAATGAAATAGGGGTAAGGTTGCCAGAGGGTGATGTTGAAGATGTATTTAAAAGTAATCTGGAGTGTGAAATAACCAGGGTGTTTAGTATTAAAAATATAAGTTCCTTAGAGAGGATAGAGAACAGTACAAAGAGATATTTAAGCTTCACTTGTGTTGGAGGATTTATTAGTTCTTGAAAAGAAAGATTTCAAAGAAACTAGCAACAAATGAGGGAGTAATTACATACTGAGTTTGCAGAGAATAAACTAATTATAAAAATATGGTATGTTATAGGCCATCTGCCCCCCAAAAAAAGAACTGAATTGTCAAATTACTGAGCCAGAGATGACACATTATAATTATACTGTTACTAAGCAAGATTTAATACAAAATCTAACAACATTTTGCAATAACAACCATTTCTCTCTCTTGTTTGAAAATGAGAGTCATTATATGCTATCATGAGATTCGACATTGCTTGTCAGTATCCCAATGTGTCAGGATAACTACATTACCCATCTTTTTTGGAATGAGAAAAAAAACCTAGTGGCAAACCCAATGGAGGCATATTCCAGTGCTAACTTGGGAAATAAGTGAATTTCACTACAACTCAGAGCACAAACTAGTAACTTAATAACTGCAGTATTTCATTCTATGAATAGGGGTACAGGCATTTAACAGAATGCACCAAGCTGGCTGAGCATCCCAAATAATTTTGCCTTGCCTTTGGGCTTTCTTTTATTAATTAAAAATAGAGGTAAAACTTACGCTGTGTTCCCTTTCAATCTGTCTGTTGTTAGAGTCCTCTCTTTGAGAATACTCACTTAAAATCCAGTATGAAATCTAGTTTAGGTGTAAACAAATGAAACCTATCATCCTGTCTGGCTTAGGACCATGAGCCCCTCCTCATGGTAAAGACACTTGGAACCTGGATTCCAGCCAGAAAGTAGAGGTGGTGTATCATCGCTAGGAATTAAACGGCTCAAAATGCTGAATGCTTCAATTTATTTTTAACTAGTTTTAGCTCTTACAGGTCATTTTTCACCTTTCATGATTCTTTATGCAGTTCTACAGAGTAATTTCATAAATTTCGTAAGAGTCAGTGCCCAAGATCATTCTACATATAATTCAGTTTTATTACAGTCAATGTTTTCTTTGGGAATTTAGTCTCAGGAGGCTTTAAATTCCTGTTGTTGAGTTCTGTCTTTACTGAAAAACACATAGAGGATGATCAAATACTAAAGCAATTAGGAATGAGAGGTGAGTATATTTTTAAACAATGTGGTTCTAACCTTAAACTACATCCTACTACAGCTAAGTGAGAGTCTGCTTCGTGATCTTTCCTCTCCCTTATCAGTGACTAAACATAGTAATTTCTATTTCTATAAAGTATTTGTAGCAATCACTGACATTGCAAAAAGGGAAAAAAAGACCTCACATATAAGGAAGAGTTTTAGGGGACGTTTTCAATTCCCAATACACTAAAGTACAAGGAAAATCTTCATTCATTAAAAAAGTCTTAATATATTAAAAAAGCCCAAACCCTCCAGAGAAACACAAAACAACCACAGCAAAACCCACAAAGGAAAGAGGGAGCAAAAGGCAGAACATTCAAAGCTTTCAAAATTTTTGTCTTGGTGCCCATCAGGCCCAAAAAGTCATAGAATCATAGAATGTTAGGGGTTGGAAGGGACCCAGAAAGATCATCTAGTCCAACCCCCCTGCCAGAGCAGGA